>JAZHYW010008769.1:0-37286 GCA_037355805.1 Ixodes ricinus | reverse complement strand
GTCGCCGTTGCTACCTTTCTCCTCCTTTTTTCTTAGAGTGTAGGCTAAAGCTGGAACGATGCCCCATCACCCGGGGGCCAAGTCTTCAGCACACGAGCGATTAAGTTCGGACAGATCGTCGTCTAACAGGAATATATGTTTTAACAACCGAAAAGCAATTCACTAATGGACAAAAATAAATAAACGGGGAGAGCGATTGGTGGGTTTGCAAACACCGTAAGTCTCAATGGACGGGCTACAGCGGCGGTCTTTCTAAAGACGCCGCCGAAAGCCACGGACACCTTTCAGGGCGTAGACTGCCATCTGGGGTGGTCTTTTCCCTCCACTCCCCACCGGGGCTCACGTGCGGCAGCGTCCTTCCCGTTTCCCTGTTTATCTTTTCACTTCTTCCTTTGTTCTGTTTTGTTTTTGTAGTAATGCGGCACTGCAGGCCTCAGGTGTGGGCCAATGGCCTTTCTGTAGTGTCGCAGCCCTTTAAACTGAATAAAGATGTTGTTTTTTTGTGACGTAACAGAAGGGAGCGCGTTCTCAGCTTTGATCGGTGATCAAAGCAGACGAGGCCACCATCACCCATAGCTTTGGCTGCCGTGGTATAATATACAAAGATCCCTTAAAGCGCTTTCGGTACGATATATACTGGGGGTGTAGAAACAAATGGTCCGGGACTAATGTCCCCGGTACTAATGGTCCCGGAACAAATGGTCCCGGAGCTAGTGGTCCCGGAACTAATGGTCCCACGTCCAAGGTAGGAAAAAATGATCCCATAAGAAGATTGTTTTGAAACTAATATATACCATGCAATATACTTCATCCGTTATGCAATCAGTGATTTCCTGGTGGAATGAAAGATTTCGTCTATATTTTGAGGGCGGTTACTTTGAAGAAAGTGGTCGGGTATTGAACTTAATTTTATTCAAAATCGTCAGAACATTTTCGAAAGGAATACTGTCCAACAGTTATCTCCTAACTGTTAATTTAGTGGTCTTATACGATATCATAGGAGTTATTACGGGTCCATGTCACATGAGCGAATTACGTTTTAGCAAACAGTGACATTTAAGCGAATCGACGTTTTAATGAATAACGGGAGCGCGTGTTAACCCCCCCCCCATCCCTCCCTCGCGCTGCGCTTACGCCGTTTCGCGGTGGCAGTCTGTGGCGGCTCATTACAAAAATGTGAACCCACTTGGCCCACCTGTAAACGCCGCTTCGCGGCGGTCGACTATTCGCTAAAGTGTCATTCGGTGAAACGTGGGCGTTCGCTAAAACGTTAGTCGATCAAGTGAGTGCCTCCGCCCCTAGTCGTACTGTTGAAGCCATGAAACTCGAATTACTTCCATCTCGTCATGACGCGTAGTGGCAGCATACATATCGAGCGTATACCTAAATGCCTTTATAGGTGCATTAGGTTTCCATAGCGCAAAACATTTCTCAGCTTCCCAGAAAAAAATAAAAACCGGTCGAGTTCGTGCAACCAGCAGCCTCGAAATTCGGCGAGTGTTATTGGAAATTATCGGATTTATCCGAAAACGCAGAAGCCACATTGGCGATATTTATCTGGGACCATTTTTTTCCTAGTTTGTACTTGGGAGTCGGGACCATTAGTTCCGCTTCCCATATACTGGAGTTTCGTAAATTGAAAAGTAACTTACTGAAATACATGTTAGAAAAGGCTTTGGAGTAATCAAACGTCTCTTGGCTGGCTATAGGTCACGAACCGAATTGCAGAGAAATCCTATACTCCGTTTCACCTTATGTTGTACCGCAGCGAAGGTTAGAAGCGCGAGCTCAAAGCGTTGGCAGCTGCCCTTAGTGCACGAGAGCTTGTGCCGCCGAGACGTGCCCTAGAGCAAGGAGCTCGCGCTTGTAGCCGTCCCTGCGGTGCATCATAAGGTGAAACAGAGCATAGTAAATATCGCTGGCTGTCGGAGGATGAGGAAACATGCGCCTGTTTCACATGAAGCGATTTTTTTTCGAAATGGGTGCGATACCTGTCAGTCTGCTACTAAAATAGAGGTCGCACAGTTGCAACGGCTGTGAGATTGGGTTCCACGAGGTTGGAAAGCTGTCGCAGCGTTGGTTCGATCGCTAGGAATGTCGCGGGCTTCGTTCAACGAAATTGCAAGGTGTCCGTTCTTGTGGGGTGTTTTTATCACCGATTATAGCCAAACAACGAACAAGTCGCTATGTCGGCTATTAAAACGACGTGTATCTCGCACAGTCACTGCAGTCGCTTCATGTGACTCACTCAAAGCCCCATCATAAAGTAAAAGTAACGAGAAAAATGACCGTGCAAAAAGTGCACAAACATTGAACGGACATTTTGGAGGCTCGATAGCAGACGAAAATAAAAAAGAAGCACGAACTAAACAGAAAAAAAGTTCCAGACGATAAAAAAACACACCCAGCAAAACACTCCCCGGCGTCGACAATCGCTGCCGCACTTATGTAAAACAAGAAAACGAGCAAGATGAACAGGTAGCGATCAGTTTTGAAGCAAAAAAGAAAGCAGAAACCTTCACGATGCAATAAAGAAAATAGCTCTTTAGGAAAACAACCAACAATGTACAGAACAAGACCTTTTTTTCCCCCAAAATTGGAAAGATTGTAAAAAATGGCGAAAAAGCCGCATCACAATTTATTGAAGTGCTAACACACGTATGTTAACCTATCAGTATTCAAATTGACATAAATGATAAAGGCGTTCCACTAGCATATATCGCTCGTGCCAGTGCCTCATCGTGCTTGCTTGGGCATTTGGGAGTAATCCTGTCAACAAATGCTTCCATAGAAGTATGCTGTATATAGACGTGCCAGTCAGCTTCTTCTCTATTCTTGCTTTCATTTTCCGACGATGGGCGCTCTAACCGCGGGCTTCTGGTATCAACATACGCCATATTCCGATCTTGACAAGTCGTCCGATGCTGCTAATGTTCTCGGAGCACTTCGGACACTTTGCGATGTGACGCCGCAAGCGGATTGCGTTTGGGAATTCGTACTTAGCCTTTAAAAAGTAATACCGCCGGAAAAACAGACAAGGATGAAGACGAAATGAACCAACACAAGGCGCACTTGCAACTGTTGTTTATTCGAAAAAAAAAAAACATCCATAATAGAGGCCCACAAAAATGTGTCATTCATCACCGTGTCGATGCAAAGCTTGTCTAAGATATTAGAACTCTTTCTTCGATAGGGCAAGTGACGGTATTGCTTTTTGCTGGGACAAGCTTTGGATCGACACGGTGATGAATGACACGTGTTTTCTTTTCTCAAATAAACAACAGTGTTAGTTGTACTTAGCACAAAAAATGCACACGCAGCTATAGTGTGGCCGCAGAAAACCCAGCGAATCAGACTCCTCACTCAGACCTAGCAAAAATCATTTCTGCCTTTACTCACAATTTAACCTACCGCTATAAAAAAAAGAAAAAAAGGACAGTTTTGTTGATCAAGTTATGAAATGTGAATTTCGGGCGGCGGCGTGAGCTACGTACTCAGTGGTTTTCTTTCAGGAAGTTATCTAGTGTGGTGGCACCATCGGGGAACGGCAAATTAACAGCTCTGGTCAATATAATTTTGGGTAGTCTTCAATCCTTTTTGGGTTTTTTTTCGGCTTTTAAAATTTCAGGAAATGTCACATCTCTACCTATTACGCATGTTTGTTTTCGCAGGCGCAGCACAAAATGAAAACAGGCGAGTTGCAGACAAAATGGGACCGGCTCAAACGAAAGAAGTAAAAAAAAAAAGCGAAACAAAGCAATACAGACATTTCAAAAGAAATGTGATGGCTCGACCATTGCCTTGAGAAAGAATGAATGAATTAATGAAATATGCCGTAAGGCATCGAAGAGGAAGTGAATGGGGAAGGGAAAGAGATTCCCGCCTAAAAAGAAAGTGAAAAGATAAACAGGAAAACAGGGAAACGGAAAGACGCAGCCGCACGTGAGCGTGAGCCCCGGCGGCAGTGGGGGAAGAGACCACCCCCAGACGACCCCCAGATAGCAATCTGCGCCCTGGGAGGTGTCCGTGGCCTTCGGCGGCGTCTTTAGAAAGACCGCCGCTCTAGCCCGTCCATTGAGACGTACGGCGTTTGCAAACCCACCCATCGCTTTGCCTTCTTTTTGTTTTCTTTTTTTCCGTTTGTCTATGAGTTTCTGCTCGGTTGTTAAAACATATATTCCAGTTAGACGACGATCTGTCCGAACTTAATCGTTTGCGTGCTGAAGACTTGGCCCCTCGGGTGATGGGGCATCATTCCAGCTTTGGACTAAAGCCCCTCTATCCTGGGAAAAGTGGCGCCATTCATTGTTGTGGAAATGCTCGAGACACGTGCCGCGCGCCACTTCTGGGAAGAACATGACGTGCGAAATCTAGCTGAGTGCTGCGCTGTGGCGCCATGATCTTCCCAAGGGCTGCACGTTGCACGTGGCTCGTGCATCGACGCACCTTGCGCTACTTTTGAAACATGAAGGGGGATCGGTGGCCGAGTGGGCTAGCGCACACCAGCTCGGAGCACGTGGAGCGAAAGCTCGCGCTGCAGAACCCAGGATACTGGGCTCAATTCCCGCCCCTGCCCGTTTCGATCTGGATGAGCATCGTACCGGCGTGCGGTCGTGTATCACTACTGCGTGGTGCACGTTAAAGACCCCAGGGTAGCGGTTGTACTGCACTGGCTAAATTGCTCATCTACAGCTGGGAGACTCGTCGCCCTTAGAGGCAGACCAAGTTCTAGGCTGTATAAACATACACACAACCCAATTTTTTTTAAACATGAAGAGGCTTAGCTTTGGATACTGAACCAAACCATAATCCATAAACCATAGTCCGTAATAAGTGGCGCACGTTTTTTCCACGAGCCAGCAGCCGCCGGTGTGCGCAAGCACATGCAACAAATTTGACGTCATAATCCTCCATTCGCGCTCGAGCTGACAGTGAAATGCATGGGCTTCGGGGCAAAGGAGAATAAAGACAGGCTTTTCATCACCACAAGTGAAAGCTAGGTGCTTGTTAGACCAATTATATCGCCTGCCTTTTACACCAGACCCCACCGTGGAGATGAAAAGCATGTCTTTATTCTCCTTCCCTTGGAGCCCACGCATTTCACTGTCATTTTAAGCGTCAATGGGGGACTATGACGTCAATTTCGCTGTGTGTGCTGGCGCACACCGGCGGCTGCTGACTCGTGGAAAGATCGTGCGCCACTTATTATGGACACTAAATTCCTTGGTTCAGTATCCATTTAACCTGGCTGATTTTCTTTTTTCTTTTTTTTAGGCGCTAGCTTTTCCCAAATTGACAAGAAAAATTAAGCAAAAATATCTCCGAACATGACAAGCGGCTTGTCCTGTTGTATCCAAGCTGCCTCTTGATGTCCAAAACGGAAAAAAAAGAAGGAAAACAAGCTGAGGTTGACAACGCTATTCGTCAGTCACTTGCTGTTCACGGAGTTTTCGGTGTACGGACTTATTGGTGCACGGACTTTTCGGTGCACGGACATTTCGATGCACAGACATTTCGGTGCACGCACGAGTTTTTTGTTTTTTTTCCTCTCTAAACGTGTTAAGCACTATTTTAGCAAGAAATTTTTTTTTCGCAATTTACAATTTTCAGGTCTTCGTCATCCATTTACGGTCACTTACTAATATACGACCTAAGTACTTTGTTAGGCGCAGCACCATCCTGCGGGAGGACTGAAGGCGTTGGACATTATGTTTCGTTTGCCGGTGTCTCTTCTCTTTTTGAAATGAAATGAAATCTTTATTTCCAGAAATTTACTCTGGTGGGCCTCCAGACAAAAAGCCAGCATATGGTAACTTGACTGGGTCTGGGGCCCTAAAGCAAAACAAGCATAGCAATCTAGCTGAAAAGTGTTATACATTGAAAAGACTCGTTATACAGCATATAGAGTTTCTCTTACCAACTTGGCATGTACTTCAGTAACAATGAACAGAGTAAACAAGCGAGAGCGCAGGAACGTTTGGCAGCAAGCATATTATGCGAAAGCGAGAAAAGAAAAATGTCATACAGAGACATCCGCGTTAGATAAAACACATATACAATTCAGCTCTTGTCAGAGATTGTATATCTATGTTTTCTAGATGGTACCTGTTGAGTAGAGAAGGTAACATATGGCGAAGGGATTGTAAAGCACGATTCGTGCGGAAATGAGGAACATACCATATCTCAGAGCAGCGCATACTGATCGAGATTTCCTTTTTATTCAAGTCCGAGGTGCGCCAAAGAAATTCAATTAATTCATTTGGTTCGAAAAGGAAAGCATACAAAAGACGATACACGTGCATATTTGTAATGGCAATAATCTTGAATTTTTCGAACATACTTTTGAACGTACTGACTAGACGCATCACATCGTGTTTACGCGTTGGGTCGATAGAGATGTTCTCGGTGTCTTCTGAAAGGGTATGGGCTTTGTTATTGGTAATCCGCGCAGGAAAGGCCCCAACAGCAAGAAGTTTGAGAATGTTCAAAATTACCCGAGTAAGAGATTAGAAACTTTGTGAAACTTTGAGACGTCCTACTTCCTGTGTGTCCTTTTTCTTCCACGACGTTTCCCATCTTTTACCACAGTCTCGGGTAATTTTCGACATGATCAACATCCACCAGCTCACCTGCGTACTCACCGTTTTTTTTGTTCTTAGAAGTTGTTTCTGTACGATAACTCAGAACAATTTGGAATATCTTAAAATGTGCGTCCACCGCGACATCGTATAGCATCGATTGTTTAGCACACCTGACAGGAGGAATTAAACGTCTTCCCATTCGTCAAGCGTCGCACGTTTTGTAATATAAATCAAGACTATAAAAACATTGCTAACGTTTGTTACCAAGAATTGTGCTAACACTCTCAATATAAGCTATTTAAAGGATTTAAAAAAAACAACTAAATATGTAAAAAAAGAGAGAGAAAAAAATAAAGACCTTCCTCCGGACAGTTTAGGCCCCATCTCTTATCTGTTTGGTATGCCGCTCAGAAGTCCATTCAATAGAGGTACATAAAGCTGCAGGCCCTCGATGTTAAGCTGTTTGATGCGAAGCCACAGCACAAATATTCTGGGCGAAAGGTTGCAGATCGGTCTACTAAAACTCAGAGGCAACAACAGCCACAAGTGATCGCTCAGTTGAACAGACAATAAAAATGGAAGCTGCTTACAACTCCCTGTAACGCCGGATTAGAGCGCAGCTCTTGAGGAGGAGGATGGAAGGGTACTGAGGGATAGGATGGAAGGGTACTGAGGATAGGTGACTCCCTGAGGTCACATGACCTCAGGGGGGGCACGTGACGTCAGGGGGTCACGTGACATCAGGGGGTCCCGTGACCTTAGGGGAGTCACGTGACATCAGGGGGGTCACGTGACATCAGGGGGTCACGTGACCTCAGGGGGTCACACGACCTCAGAGGGTCACGTGACTTCAGGGGTCACGTGACCTCAGGGGGTCCCGTGACATCAGGGAGTCACGTGACATCAGGGGGTCACGCGAAGGAAGTCACATGACCTCAGGGGGTCACGTGATCTGAGGGGGTCACGTGACCTCAGGGTGTAACCCTCATGACCCTCGTGAGGGTAACCTACGTGAGGGTAGCCATCGTGACCCTCGTGAGGGTAACCCTATTAACCCTTGTGAGGGTAACTCTGTGACCCTCGTGAGGGTACTCTCGTGACCCTCGTGAGAGTAACTCTCATAACCCTCGTGACCCTCGTGAGGGTAACCGTCTTGACCCTCGTGAGGGTAACCCTTTTGAGGGTAACTGACCCTCGTAACCCTCGTGAGGGTTACCAGGGTTACTCTCACGAGGGTTACGAGGGTAACACTCGTGATCCTCGTGAGAGTAACCCTCGTGAGAGTAACCCTCGTAACCCTCACGAAGGTTACGCGTGGTTACGCCGACGGCGACGCCGCTCAAGCCGGAAACGGGCGCCTAAGAGCTGCGCTCTAAAAAGGAAACAGCCGTGCTTACAAACAAACCATTCACACCAAGAGGGTTGCAAGCGGTTGGGCTACTGACGACCCCGCCCCATCTTCAAAATGAAAACTACACTCTAAGAAATGCCTGCGCGACTAGTTAGTTACCTTCAAAACACTCAGAGAGCCATTCTCTGCAATCTACGAAATCGGCTCAGCGAATGATGAGGCGGAACATCCGTTTAGACCTAAACATGAAGTCTGCGTGGTGGCATTGCGCAATGCACAGAGTCACGCATTGCGTAATACCACAGCGTCGCATAATGCCACAGCATTGCGTAATGCCACAGCACTGCGTAATGCCACAGAATAAGAGTTCATCATCGTTTATTTTCCTTGAGGGCCCGTATACACGGGGGTGGCAATAGAACAAAAAAATAGAACAGTAAACACAATTATAACACTGTAAGCTAGCTAGGCAGGTTAGATAAAGAGAGGGTAATGGCTTCAACAAATTTAGTAGTATCATTAATAGAAACGATGTTGTGAGCTAGTGAATTCCAACCCTCGATGGCCAATGGTAGCGTGGAAGTCTGGTGAGAAACAGTTGATGATCCAATTGGACGTAATTTACATAGGTGATCTAGACGCTGGAAAATACGATGGGGAGGTGATAGCAGTGATTCTTTGAGGTGGCTATTGTGATAAAAAAAATTGATGGAGGAGAGAAAGACGTGATACTCGGCGGCGAAGGGAGAGTGAATGAAGGTTAGCTGATTTGCGTAATCCTGATATGCTGGTATAGGGTGAGTATAGTTGTTATAAATGAAACGAAGGGCTCTGTTTTGGACGGATTCTAGATTATTTGCGAGGTAGGACTGCCATGGAGACCATATATAGATGACTGCGTATCCTAACTTCGATCTTATAAGAGTAGTATACGCTATAGTCGTTTTACGGAGGGTGTAGCAAGTTTGAGGTTACGGCGCAAATATCCGAGAGAACGGTTAGTATCAGTAATAACAGAAGTTATGTGAGTAGTCCATGATAGGTCAGAGGTGAGATGAACACCCAGGCATTTATAAGATCAGTATGATATTACTTGAGTGTTAGTGAGGTAATACGAAAATGGTGTGGCACGCGAATTGCGGGAAAATGATAGGGATCTACATTTATTAAAGTTTAATGTCTGCCATTTTTCACGCCAATGAATTACAGACTCAATGTCTTCCTGGAGAGCATGGTGATCATGGTATGAAAGAATGGGTCGGTAAGTGACACAATCGTCGGCGAACAGGCGGAAAGAAGAAGCTATATAGGGGTCCAAGTACGGTTCCCTGGGGGACACATGACGTTACGGTAGAGGTGGGAGATTTTACGTTGTTAACGGAGGGATAGTACTTACGGTTAATTAGGAATTCAGAAATCCACTTAACAACAGAGGGGTGAATATTAATATTGTTAAGCTTTGTTAAAAGACGTTGGTGTGGAACTTTGTCGAATGCTTTGGAGGAGTCAATGAAAATTCTGAAAAGTCCGAATATTTGAATCGAAGCTTGAATAAATATCAGTAAGGAAGGCGGTTAGCTGGGTTCAACACGAGTAAAATTTTCAAAACCCGTGCTGATGTTCAAAAAGAAGGTTATGAGAGTCAAGAAAGTTTATTATATTTGAGTAAAGTATATGCTCGAGCTTACATGGAACACTGGTGAGAAAGATGGGACGGTAATTACTTATGAGTTGGCGATCACCTGTTTTGTGAGCAGGTATTACGTTAGCTATTTTCCTGTCAAGCGGAACTATGGAAAGCGTGAGCGATTGTGATTGAATATGTCACAGAGGAAAACAGAGGAAATGTGTTTTGTTTTTATTAATAGAGAGTTTTAGTAAATCGTTCCGATGACTCCGATAACGATACCCGATACTCTGCCTCCGCCTTTGCGCTTACATATATAGTATCGTTATCGGGGGTATCGGAGGTATCGGAACGATCTACTAAAACTCTCTAATACCTTCGAATTATTTTCGTCGTCTCTGCAGAGCTCCAGGAGACTTTAACCGCTCATTCACACAGCATGGAAGCGGATCCGCGGTTGCGAACGCGGTTGTATAAATATCCAGTACAATTGCACGCGCACTCGATGACATCAAGTGCGCGTGCAATTGTACTGGATCTTTATACAACCGCGTTCGCAACCGCTTTGCGAACGCGGATCCGCTTCCAGTGTGAATGAGCGGTTAGGTTGTCTAGTGTTTTCAATACGCTTGCGAGGTCAATTATGATAGGATTCATCTGAGGGTGAGATAATGGACATAAGTCGGGAACGTTTAGCAAGTCTTCTAATCTGTAGTAAAGATTGATGTGAAGAAATCGTTAAGGTAAAGAGCGCTATCCTCCCCGGAAAGTAGGATGCCGTTGTCGTTTATGAACTGCAAAGGAAGAGACAGAGCTGGGTCGACCACTTTCCAGAACTTTTTGGGTTTATTTGTTAAAATTTTGGCGAGGTCGTGAGTATAAAACTTGGTTTTAGCATCAGTAATGGCGGTTTTGTATGTTCTAGCACACGCATGATATGCATCCCACGAGGCTGAATCGTTGACAGACTTCGCTCGTTTATAAAGTCGCTTTTTCTTGTTAGCATGACTATGCACTGTTTTGTTATAGCATGGGTGACAGTTATCAGATATGATGCGGGTAAGTGGGATGAAGCGCTCAACTAAGTAGGTTAGCTTATTTGTATAGAGCGTCCAATTTTCATCGACGGCCTTTTCCTCGAGATTAACAGAGAATGATTGGTAAAAATCTTCGAGGCATGAGTTGATAGACACGTAGTCGGCCCTAGCGTAGTCGCGAATGTATTTGCAATAATGTGATTTCCGAGGAACAGAGATAAGGAGTTCCATAGTAACTCTAAGACGTAGAAAAATTAAAAAAAAAATAAAACATGGACAGAACAACGGTCTCTATTTCTGTATCATTCACCAGCTCGCCTGCGTTTTTTACCTTTCTTCAGAGAGAAAGAGTGTTTTGTCGATGACACGATGGTCGCGAATTCCTGTTAAGTAGGTAACGTTGCTAAAAAGAGAACGTTCCTGACCTTCTCTTTTTAGGCACAAGTCGAGTAAGCAATAGTCCGATCTCAAGAGTCAGTTTGACTACGCCACCACTGCCGCAATGCCTCGAAGGAACTTTAGTCATTCTGCACGTGCAACAACCTTGCTGGAGCTCTGCGCGTGTAAAGCATGAGACATCACGGGCCCTCTTGTGCACTGCAGTTTGCTTCCTTTGAACCAAAGTTATGGCGGCGTCACGCATGCGCTGAACGCTTGCTGAGATCGGTCTATTGGCAATTCTAGTATGCTGGGTGATAATATTTGTTAGGTTCTAGGCAAAGATCTAGGCAAAGATCTATAAATTCTTGAGAGGAAGTGCAAGTGGCTATGAAGGTAGACCAATTCATATTAGGGTAAGTAAAATCACTAAGATGTAGAACAGAAGCGTTAGGGTATTGAGTAGAGAGTTCAGAAAGACACTTATTAAGCTCAAAGGTGAATTCCTTATTACTATCAGGCAGACATGGAAGTAATCCGTTATAAGTAACGGGATTACTTGTAATCCGTTACATTTTTTGTAATTAGGTAATTAATCTTCTACATTTTTCGAAAATGTAATTTCTAAAGTAGTTCCCTTATTTCCTGAGTAACGAATTACTCACAATTACTCGTTACATCTCTACCTACCGGCGAAAAAAAATGGCATGGTGGAAGAAGGGCGATGCAGTTACATCCGCGCTTCTAACATGGTCACACTAGATGCCGGGTTCGCGTCGGAGGGAGTGCTAGCCAGGGGAGAGAAAAGGGAATGTAACTTTCCCGCGGCTTGGGAGATGGGAGGTACAGAAGCCGTGCTTTGACACAAAGACGCAGTTCGGGTATTTTATTGCCCAGCGCCTGCGACCACTTCGGGACAACCCAACGAGCGGGTCCTGACCTTCGCTGCACGTTTCAGGAGCAGAACTGACGTATTCCAGGAACAGCCAAACCGGGGGACCAAAGCGCGTGTGCGGGTGTAGTGAGCACATGCGTGTAGGCCAGTTGGGGGAGGGAGGGACGCACTCGAAGAAACTTCTTCGGGCATATGCGGTGACCAAGCCATGACACCGTCACCTCCAAGTGCCCCCCATTTTATTTATTTTCTTCTTGGAGGATGAAACGCGAAGGATGTAACGAGAGAGGACCAAAGGCGGCGGGCCCAACCGAGAAAGCCGCTTTGAGAAAGGACCTTGAGAGAAGCTCGAAACGAGAACGGGCTCAAATGATAATCAGCTGTCTGCGGTTTGTTTTTGTGCTTGATTGTTTATTGATGTTTCCGCCTAAGCGCGCCCACTTCGCAAACACACAAAAAAGAGCGTGGCGCCTGGCCCCTGTTCACGCTTGAACGTTGTAAACGCTAAATATTGCAGTCCAACCGGCTTTGCGCTTTGTGCCACGTGACTTCCCACCAGCGGGTTTGTGTAAGCAGAAGATGAGTCGGCGTTCTGACACCTGCAGCCTATATTGTGACAGCAAAGTTGTCAGTTTAAACCAGAGATGTACAAGTTACCCAAGAAAAGTAATTAAGTTAAGTTAATGAGTACTGGCGTCAAAAGTAATTTGAGTAGAGTAGAAATTACTCAAAAAGAAAGTAATTGAGAGAATTAATAATTACAGTAAAAAATAGCGAATTACTTTTGAAGTTACTTTTATATGTTTTTATGGTAAAAAGAAAGTACAGAGGTTTTGATCCGTTAGCGAAATTGTGCTAGCCGAATATAAATCGGCTTGTTTTTTTTTTTCACAGAAATGCTTCAATAGCTGGTTCTGCTTCTGCGTGCCTAATTGTTTTGTACTTTCTTGTTTGTTTGGTCAATGATGTACTGCGAATGTGTCATTTCTACTTCGATGTCTAGCACTGTCTGAACTTGATTTTTTAGACAGTGTTTCCTTCTTTACAGTGTTGCGTAAAGTACATCAAGAAAGTACTTGAAGTAAAGTACAAAGTAAATGAGAGGTTATGTACTTCAAGTAAAGTAGTAAGTATACCGGGTGTAATGTACACCCGCCGGCATTATGAAGGTGAACACCTTACCTGGTTTCTTGACTGTTTTACGGCTCCCTAAAGCTATATTAACTCTCAGCGTATCAAATGGTACGTGGCCAAGTGTCTAAACTTTGCGTTCCAGCCCTCTTCTGGAGAGCTTGTTCCAAAACTTGCAGGAGCGTCAAAAACAAAAAGAGGGCGGTTCACCTTCATATCGCTCACGGGTGTACTTTAAGTAATGTATATAAATACAATATATTTCAGGGTAAAGTACAAGCACTTTTAACACAATCTTTCATGATTCCCTTTCATTCCCTATACGGTGCTTTTTTAACTGGTATGCTTGTTCCAGGGTTAATCGGAGATGCATCAGTTTTTTACGGAAATGACAGCAAATATTGTATAAGGTCAAGTGACGCAAGAGCAGTTGTTTTAATCTCGCTAACCAGCTATTTGGCACAATCAACTTATAAGGCACTTTTGTCCATCGGTCTCATAGCCGCCATTACTTCACTCAGAGAAATGACCAGATGACGTCACGAAAGAGCGCGTTTTCACACGACGATACCGCCATTTTTTTTGTTTTCCAGTTCGGGGAATGTACATTGAAGTCGGAAGATTCAGTTCCCTCGGAAAATACAAGTACATGTTCAGAGAATTTACTTCAAGTAAAGTACAATTTTTCTAAACAGTAGTACTTTAAGTACCATGTACATAGAGTACTTCACAACACTGCTTGTTTAATATATTTTATATAAAAACGTTAGGGGAATTACTACAGGTTTCTCGAACGACCTTTGAATCTTTGAAGATCGGCATATTCTGAATTTTGGAAGGAAAGGAAACGCAAAAATGCAATCTTTGCGTCGCCCTTCAGCACGATTCTTCGAGTATAGCACAAACTACGGGAGCACCAGGTGAGTTTCAGAGCAGGTGCTGCATTTTGTTGCGTCCTTTGAGTCAGGATGCAGTGTGGGGGTTTCGGACTCTTCAAACCATTTTCACTCCCCCCCCTTTCCTACGCCACATGTTTCCCCCTCTTTGCAAACATCAGCTGGTCTTCCAACATCTTATCTCCTTTGTGCAGGAGTGTTTGCTGCTAGGCGAAACAACCCCTAAAATCCGAAAGTAATTTGTAACTTAAGTAGGAGTTACTCAAAAAAGTAACTAAAGTAAACTACTAATTACCGAAATAAAAATGTAATTGAAAGTTACTAAACTACTCAGAAAAGTAGTTAAACTACAGTAACTTAAGTAGAGTAGTTGAACTACGTACAAGTCTGGTTTAAACGGAGATCGGCCGAAAACCCTCGTCACTTTCGTCGTCAAACAGTAGGCAGGCAGGGGACACATCCAAGCCACATTCTTAAAAATGAGAATATTGGAGGAAGTTCCAGTTGGGGCCGGTGGGGATTCTCGTTAGCGGACTATGCATGCGGGAAGTTAGATCGAAACTTTGAGGAAAGGGAAACAACAAATAAGCAGTGGCTGACACCTGACATGGACACTCGAGCTGAGGCAGGAGCGGGCTGGCAGGTCACTTGCGTGCGGGATTTCATCTTTCTGTACAGCCTTGCACACCACCCAGGATGTCGTTTTTATGTGCAAATAACTAAATAATTATTAATATGATCTTTCAACGTGTGAGAGACGTGGACGCGTGCTGATTACTGATTATGATACTTCTTAACTGCATACTCAATTCAGCTGTGACTGTGCAATAATATGGTTTGGTGTATGATTTGGTGAACCAGAAAAACGTATTTTGGTCGGATAGCAACCTTCATCAAGCAGCAGTCTTCGAAATGTATCCAAAAGCAAGTGGAGCATTTTCTTCCTCACTACTAAACCGTTTAAATTAGCAAAAATAGCCTTTTAGCAAGATGAAGCAGCCAGCACGAACATGTGGCAGCAGTATTTTGCATTTCGCCGAAATTGAGCAATGATTATTTTGAGTGCTGTTTGTTGCCTCCACCAGCATTAGTAAGTGTATTACCCAAATGCATTCGTCGTATTCTTGTGATGCGATTCTGTCTCAGCCGAATATGCAGGACCCATTTATTTTCAACACATCGAAGAAAGAGCATAAAACACAGGCGAGCTGGTGAAGAACTTCCAAAGGAACCGGAGACATGGAACGATAAAAAAACAGTTTGACATTTATTATTTTATATTTCGACCTCTTAAAGTTATTAACTTAGGCATATGTGACAAATTCTGCTGAATGCATTTGATCCGCGTTTTATTTTAAATGAGGCAATAAATCCTCCCCAAAACACGCAGTAAACAAGGAATGTCTTGTGAGTTTCTTTGGAGTAACGCAAAAGTAATTGAGTAAAGTAACGAAGTAATTAATCGATTACTTTTTACGGCAAGTAATTTGTAACGGTAATCAGTTACATTTTAAGTCAAGTAATTGTAATTGTAGTTAATCACTTTTTTCGAGTAACGGGCACAAGTCTGCTATCAGTTGGCCTATAACATACGCCCAGTACAACAGGGGGTGCCGCAGGGAGGTAAACCCATATGACTTCTAGTTCGGTAGAAGGTGGAATGAGCCAAGACGTGATTTCATTATTAATAGCCAAAAGTACACCTCCCCCTTTCTAATAATTCTGTCGTACCTGTACACACGAAAGTTTGGATAAGAAGGGAACAATTCAGCATCTGATATGTTGGAATTCAGCCATGACTTAGCAAGAACAACAAAATCAGCGTTACATGTTTGAACTAAGGAATTCACATTATCTCTCTTTGGGATTAGGCTTCCAATGTTAGTAAACAAAATATAATGAATAGAAGATATCTTATTGATAACATGGTGTTTAGCAGTTTGGTTGTGAGTGGGCAAACGGGAAGAACGCCGGCATTGCTACGTGCATCTTTCAGCAACCGAGCCAATCGTTAATTTTAAGAAATAGCATTTTTTTTTGTTAACGACTCTATCACTACAATATTGAAAAAAACAAGCTAGCTAGTGGTGGATCATGCTAATAAAACCCGAGACTCAGGAACGCAGAAGGGGACGAACGCAACACAACACAACGAACACAACGACGTTGCGTTGTGTTCGTCCCCTTCTGTGTTCTCGAGTCTCGGGTTTTATTACCATGGACCCTATGGTTAACAATTTGTTAAAGCTTTCACTTACACACCCGGTATAGGCCCGTAGCTCTCAAGTTTTGAGCAGCGCTCCAGGCGGAAAAAATAGAATATTTGGCTGGCATTTCGAACATGCGCCAATACGTTTCACCGCGATACGCCGTTCCCTGCATGTGCTAGAGCGCGAGGCTGGCAGGGTGAGCGGCTGCCTTGACTCGCCTTGACTAGAGTCACTTGCTGCACGGGCGCAAGTGCAGCAGCCGCGGCTTCATTCAAAGCGACTAGCTCGCGCTTTTAGCACGCGCGGCTAACAATAGTCCATACTAAGGTGAAACGAAGTATAGAGTTTTTTATACTCCATTCCATTCGATGTGCCAGCGTACCAGAGGCTACAAAAGCGAGCTGCGAGCTTTTAGCGTCCCTGCCAAGCACGCGCGCTCGTGCAGTGCGAGCATCGTTAAAGAGAACATGCCTTTGCGAGCAGCTTCGGCTTCGGTATCACGTAAAGTGAAACATGCGTGCTCGCGGAAGCTATGAAAGAAAGTAAAGATGAAAGGAATGTTTAATGGGATGCTGCGGCCGCGAGCTGCATAATTTTTTTTAGATGCGGAGCATCTCTTGCTCGGGTCTATGTCCCGCGGCGTCGTAGTCCGCACCCACACTACGCACGCGCAACTCTCCTCCTTCCCTCTCTCCAGCAGCTGCGCGTTACTCTCTCCGCTCTCTCTCTCTACCAGCTGCGTGCACTGCGCGTGCGTTCGATTGTACTCACACCGCGCGCGCACGCGCAACTCTCCTCCTCTAGTCTCCTCTCCTTCAAGTGTGAAAAAATAAACGGCGAGCGGCGAGCGTTCCAAGTTTCTCTGCCGCGAGCCGCGACGAAGGCTCGCGTAGGGGATACCGCTAGGGCAGTCGGTGGCGCCATCTCTCGACGTCAGCACGCAACTGACTCTTTCCTCGGAACCAACACGATGCTCTGCATCACCCCATGGTTCACCTCGGGAAAATGGTGTAATTTTTTTAGACGCTTTGTTACCGCGCATCTTACAGATACAAGCATCTGTCAGCATTTGCAGATGCGCGGTAACAAAACGTTTAAAAAAATGAATTAATGGAGCTCGCGGCCGCAGCATCCCATTAAACATTCCTTTCATCTTTGCTTTCTTTCATCTTCCACGAGCACATATATGCTTCAATTTACGTTGATAGCGAAGCTGAAGCTATTCGCAAAAGCACGTCCTCCTGAACGATGCCCGCACTGCACGAGCGCGCGTGCTTGGCAGGGACGCTGGAATCTCGCAGCTCGCTCTTGTAGCCTCTGCTACGCTGGCACTTAGAACGAAACAAAGTATAAAAAAAACTGTAGTGGGGAAGCGTATTGAGGGATGTTCGAAACGCGAGCCAAATATTCTATTTCGCTCGCCTGGAGCGCTTCTCAAAACTTCAGAGCTACGGGCCTATAAAGCAAAGGGCTTTTGTTTACGAAAGAAATAAAGCGTGGTACATGCGTCTTGCGTGCTTCTTTCTTTTTTTTCGGCCTACAAAGAAAGTCGGTGACAATTGAATTGAGTCCATGATGGGGCGGGCGCGATATAAGGGTATTTTCTCATGTTGCATGGGTCTTTTTACTGGTCAGAAAAAAATGCACGGGAACCGTATCACGTTGCAAATAAGTAATTCGGGTGTTTCTCAAGGAGCTCTAAACTTTCCCATGGACATTTCGGCTCGTAATGCAACATTTAAACTGTATAGACTTTTCAGCGGCATCCACAATAAATGCGACATGCTAATAAACTGTCCGCAGGAACGTTCGTTTTACATATTGTTAGTTTTGTTTCAAACCTTAAATAGCTTATACTCAAAGTCTGTTAGAACCATGCTTGGCAACAAACGTCAACAATCTGTTTTATGCCTCGATTTATATTACAAAACATGCGACGCGTGACGGATGGGAAGACCTTTAATTCCTCCTGTCAGGTGTGCTAAACAATCGATACTATATGATGTCGCGGTGTACGCACATTTTAAGATATTCCAAATTGTTCTGAGTTATGGTACACAACCAACTTCTCAAGCTTAACAAAAAACGAAAAAAAAAACCGGTGAGTGTGCAGGCGAACTGCTGGATGTTGATCACGTCGAAAATTACCCGAGACTGTGGTAAACGATGAGAAACGTCGTGGAAGAAAAAGGACACAGGAAGAACGACGTCTCAAAGTTCCACAAAGTTTCCCATCTTTTACCACAGTCTCGGGTTATTTTCAACATTCTCAAGCTTCTTGCTGTTGTGACCTTTCGTACACAGATGATTAATAATAAAGCTAACACTTTTACAGAAGACACCGAGAACGCCTGTATCCAACCAACGCAAAAACACGATGTGACGCGTACGTATACGTTGGAAAAGAGACATCGGCAAACGAAACATAACGTCCAACGTCTGCAGTCCACCCGCAGGATGGTGCTGTGCCTAATATATAAAGTCACTTAGGTCGTACATCAGTAAGTGACCGTAAAGGGATGACCAAGTCTACTAATTTATAAAGTGCGAAAAAAATTATTTCTAGCTAAAATAATGAGTACTACTTTTAGACACAAAAACAAATGCGATTTTGATCGAACGTGCACCGAAAAGTACGCGCACCGAAAAGTCCCAGCACCGAAAGGTCCGTGCACCGAAATGGCCCTGCACCAGCACCGAAATGTAATGCAATTGAGTGCCAGTTTCCGCGGCATTGGTTATAGTGAAAGCATTGTCATTTTGTGACACCGTTTTAGGAACATCGTTACTTCTTGTTTGCTTTTTAAGTATGTGCATAAGCGACAACTATGAAATTTTAGCAATAGCCAACTAATGTAGCGGGCTTCTTGTTTCATATAATTGTGTGGATTTAAATATTGATCGTCAACTCTACGAAACTGTTGGCTTTGCTGATATATCTAGCCTCGGGTAGATAAGTTGTTTTTACAATGTTAGATACGCCACCGTTAGATGGTGAGATTGGTAATATTGTTGAACAGCCGAAGTTATAAAAAATATCTGGGGAAGGCACTGATTGGCTCTTCCAATTGCTTTGCGATAAAGTTAGCGCGTGGGATTACTGCGTCACTCTAAGAAATGTCTGTGCATCTCAAGGGTTTCCCAGGGTTCTAATCAAGGGGGGGGGGTCCCAATGGCTGGGGGGGGGGGAGGCGATGCGAGGCGAGGCTAGATAAAATATAAAACTGTTTCTTTTTTAGTCCACTAGCTAAATTACAGATGTCTATTAACCAAATGCTCATACCCGTAATGTATGTTTCCCTTTCTCTATATATACACCTGAGAGGTGGTGTTTTCTACTTAATCTGAAAAAAAAACAAATTTTATTTTTTCCTTTTTTTTTAGATTCAAGGGGGGTGTCCAGGAAAACTAGGGGGGTCTAGGGAAATCCCTGGTGCGTCTGCTTTCCCTCCGAACACGTACAGATCCAATCATTGCCATACAACATCACGCATGCACTGCCTAATGCCTCGGCGCAGACTTCTCTTTAGACGAAAACATATACGTTCGACGTGCTCGCTCGCGGTTGTAAATGGCAGTGATTACCGCTCTTCGTGTTCTGCGGGAGAGTAGGCGCGCCGACACGTCCTTAGAGTCTATGTTCCCCTACGCTTTCGCATTATATGACCGCAGCTGTAGTCCCTCGATGTGCACACGGATTGTAAAACTTTTTGAGATTCTCATGTTTGTTTTATACGTACATCGAAGTAGCGATGCTCGCGAGCTGATTCATGTTGTTGTCATAATGGACTGTGCACATGCGCCCATTCAGAACGGGTGGTTTTATACCGTTATTATACCTCATATTATGTAATATTACTTTGCATTTCGAGACATCATAGTGTTTGGTATTGTAGCTGGTGACATTTCGTAATCCTTTCATGTCTTGAACTTCGGGGGACACGGGTGTATATTTTATACTTATAGGTTAAACGCGCACTAAGGTCATTTTTGAAAAAGGTCGTTTTTGATCTTATATTGTTTGAAATGTATTAGTTCCCGCATATACCAAATCTTATATTACAAAACCGCCTATTCATCTTAGGGCAAGAGATAAACATGTGGACTTTTTTTTCTCGCGGACTATACATTATGTAGACCAATCAAAGCCCTTATACAATACGCGCAGATTCCGGATGATTGTATTATAACTCGTTTCGAGGAGAGTCTGATAGGTATCCTGTATCCAACCAACGCAAAAAACACGATGTGATTGTTTTATACGTACATCGAAGTAGCGATGCTCGCGAGCTGATTCATGTTGTTGTCATAATGGACTGTGCACATGCGCCCATTCAGAACCGGAGCCTCGCTTTATTTTCGCTAGGTGGTGCCACTATTCATTGATTTGTTTTTGTTTCGTTTCTTTTTTTCTTTTTGATTAATTTTATTTTAATTTACGGCGTGTTGTCATATAAATAGCAGATACGAAAAAAAATTACCTGCCCCTCCGCACCTTGTGGGCGACGTTCACATGGCGGCGCGGCTTATTAATGCGAATAGCATTCTTTGGATGCTTCACGCACTTTTCGTCTATGTATCTATCTATCTATCTATCTATCTATCTATCTGGCTATCTAACCTCTTACGCCGCGGGTCGATAAATAAATAAAAAAGACCGGCGCCGGCGGGATTCGAACCGTTGACCCTTTGATCAGCAGGCAGACGCGCTAACCACAGAGCTATGAAGGCAGTCATTCGAAGCACTCTAAAAACTTGTTTATATCCTTACCATCGCGCGCGTTCCATGCACGAGGGCTCATTCCGCTCTCGTGAGGCTTAGCACGAGAGCGGAATGAGCCCTCGTGCATGGAACGCGCGCGCACGGGTAGCTGTGACAGCGCTGTAAAGCGCGTCCTATGGTAAAGATATAAACAACCGTTTAGAGTACCGTTGGTTGAGACTAGCTGAGACGCCAGAAAGTCTGGTCGGTACCATTTTGAGTGTTTGTGCGTATGGCGCGTGCTTTGCTCGCCTTCCTAAGTGACACAAACGCACGTGCTGGGCTGCGGAGATCGTGCGCAGGGCTGTGAAAGTGTCAACAAATTTAGAATCGCCTCAAGAGTGGGCTGGCGTATCTAGAGTGTGCCGGCCACCTGACGAACGCGCATAACTCCGCACCGTTTGATGCTATTCGCATTAACGTAGATAATCATTCCCAAAGGATGGGTTCTGCTGATTTTTCAAAATTATCTTTACAAGCTATGACGGCGTTTTCATCTATCTAGCAGTCTCCTACACGTTCTTTTTTTATTATTTATTTGCTTTCGCCTTTGTTTCAAATCGTCCCTGCGAAGTGGTGGTTCTCTGTGAGCTCGGCGCTTTCCCACGTGTTACTTTATGATTCTGGAGCGCAAGTTTATATTAAAAAAAATCTTTGCAGCCGTGAGTAGTATGCTGTCGCCGTTGCTTACACGCGATGTATTTTCGACGCATTTTGTCCCTCTTATTGCCCGTGTGCGTCGCCGTACGTGGTTTCTGAAAGTGTGCACGTCTCCCTCGTGCATCCTAAACCATGCGTGATCACCGCATGTTTAGTTTGCTTTCGCCGCCGCTTCATCGCCATCTACTTTCGACGCCTTCTTTGCTTCTCTGCGCCGCACTCCGTGGTTTCCGATGGTGAGAGCATGGTTTCGCTTTGCCGTGCGCGCTGCGCCGTGTGGTGTTGTGGCGTGGTTCCGGTGCAAGTGCCTGTGGGTGACCGCGTGCGTGCGTGATTCCCTGCCTTCGGCCTACTCGGCGTGTAGGTCATTTCTATCGTGTGCCCTGCTGCTCAGTGCTCGGTGCTGTGCATGTGCAAGGCCTCTTATGTGCGTGCCGTGTCCTTCGTAGCGCTTAACTAGGTTCTACTTTTGTCTATCATTAATTCATTAATGTGTATGTGTGTGTGTGTGTGTCTGTGGTCTTCGGGCAGCTTGCGTTCTTGTGCCACCCGTCCAGTGAAAGGTGTTTTGAGTTACGGTGCGTCTTTCCGTGCCGCTCTACGTGGTTGTGGTTTCTGTTATCGTGTCCTCGTAAGCAGTGCTGTGTTCGTGAAAGCTCTTTCATTGTGTTGTGTAGTGCTGTGCTGTGTGTGTGCCAAAGCCTGTGGATAAAAGAAGAAAAAATCGTATACATTATATTTTTTTATTTTTTCATTATTTTTTGTAAATTAATATGCTGTAAGTATGCATGACTTATACCATCCTTTGTCTTGATTTTTTTGAGTCGTGTATTTTTTTCAATTATTACTGCTATCATCATTACGAAAATGTTTCCTCCTTTTTTTTCCTCTTTCTACAAAGCTTTTACTTTCCACCAGAGTGTCGGCCCGAAAATTTTTATTTAATTGCTTCGAGTCCGGTTCCGGTTCACTGCTTACGCTTCAGTTCCGGGGAGCAAAAAGATTGCCGTTTTTGACATCAAATCAAATCAAATCAGTTCCTTTTTACCTTGTAGAAAGAAGATGAAGGAGCAGTGGAAAAAAAGCTACAGTATTTCAGCTTGACGAATCCACAGACCCCTAATATTGAGAGCTAAGCAGCATCCTTCTAAAGTGTTCACAAATAAGAAAAACAAGAAAAAAGTAAAAAAAAGGCGAAAAGAAAAGTAATTTTAACAATGCATTGCAACAACACACCCACCAAAAATAAGGAAATAAATCATCCTGATCATAAATGTTTACAACGCACAGATTTAAAAAGAAAGAAAAAATCGTAAAACATCAAACTTTTCCGGTTTCGTACATTCTACGGAGATCACTCTGCTTACAGGTAAATAAATCAAAAAGCACAAGATGATATCTAGTTAATAAAGACGCTAGTATATCGTGAGAAAACATGATTGCGCTTAAAGACAGTGACATTGGAAGAACAGACACCACAGAGCGCTCATTTTCAACTGATCTAATTCAAGAGCTTCATCGTTGAAACACACTGCGTCACCGTACCACATCTCATCCAATCCGTGGCCCCGCGATGGACCGCAGGTACGCCAACTCCTTATCCGCAAAGTCATTTGACGCCACACTGACACAACACGTGCCGAAACTGCTTTATGGCGTCAGCCTCCATAATCTCTCTAACATACTTGTCTTTGTGCCTAGCGAGAACAGTAGAAGAAGCAAATAATGGTTTGCACCCGCAGTTATGACAGTGACGACAGATGGCCATCCCGAACCCCGTTCACTTTTTGGTAGTGTTCCTTAACCGTACATTTAAACATCTGCCTGTCTGGCCGACATATATCTTGCCGCATGAAAGCGGAATCCGATACACCACGTGCACAGAAGGTGTGGTGTATCGGATTCCGCTTTCGTGCGGCAAGATATATGTCGGCCAGACAGGCAGATGTTTAAATGTACGGTTAAGGGAACACTACCAAAAAGTGAACGGGGTCGGGATGGCCATCTGTCGTGTCACTGTCATAACTGCGGGTGCAAACCATTATTTGCTTCTTCTACGGTTCTCGCTAAGCACAAAGATAAGTATGTTAGAGAGATTATGGAGGCTGACGCCATAAAGTAGTTTCGGCACGTGTTGTGTCAGTGTGGCGTCAATTGACTTGGCGGATAAGGAGTTGGCGTACCTGCGGTCCGTCGCGGGGCCGCGGATTGGATGAGATGTGGTACGGTGACGCAGTGTGTTTCAACGATGAAGCTCTTGAATTAAATCAGTTGAAAGTTAGCGCTCTGTGGTGTCTGTTCTTCCTATGTACCTTTCTTTAAGCGCAATCATGTTTTCTCACATCCCTTACCAACTCGCCAAACAATCAGCACTTGTCAAGCTAGTATATCATTTGCATAGTTCCAACGGTACGCACTATGTCTTTTTGAGTAAGTAGTTATGTTCTTTATTTGAAGATGAGCCAGATCATGTAAGTTAGTACCTCGAACTTCATATCTATACAACTTGAACGCTTTAATCACATGGGACCGGTAGAAGAAGTTAGAACTTGGACATCCATAAGTCTCATTAAAAATATGCCGAAGACTTATTTCTTTTGTGTTGTGTGTAATATATGAACACGTTTGGTAATGTTATTGTTCCCCCATACCAATTGATAATAGTTTAGATGAGAGTAAAATAGCGCGTTATAATCGAGTTACTTATTTTAATGCCTTTGCTCCGAGCTATTTTACTTACTATATGGTTTATGTGGCTATCCCACGACATAATGGAAGAAAATACGACACCGAGACACATAAAATGTTGAACAAATTCCATAGAACCTGAATTTAGGATGATGTGAATATGACTGCTTTAGTTATTACTTCATTTATCAGTGTGGAATTAAAAACTGACCACTTTTCTATTGCTTTCATCACAAAATGATATTCGTCTACAAGTTTGTGGATGTCATTACCAGAAAAGAAAATAGTTGTGTCATCCGCGTATTTAATAAATTTTGCAATAGGGTTGATGTTTGCAATGTCATTAAGATGAATGTTGAAGAGTAGCGGCCCCAGTATACTACACTGAGGCACGCCACAAAGGACGAGTTGAACTTTGGAGCACATGTTATTTACTTGAACGACCGGCTTTCGATAAGATAAGTACGACTTCAGAAGCAACAACACCTGTCCACGAATAACGTTGCATGCAAGCTTTTTTATATTTTATTAATAGTATTATTATATAAACAATGCATTACGATTTACCGAATCGAAAGCTTTTCAATAATTCACAAATAAACCAACAACAGTAGCTGTGCTTTCGAACTGTCTAAGTATGTATTCTTTTTGTTCAAATAGTGCTATTTCATAGATTTGTTTTTACCTAGACGCCAAATTGGTAGGGGGTTAACAAGTTACATTTTTCAATAAAGGTCTAAAACTTGAATGTAGATTTTTTTTTTCAAATACTTTAGAAAAAACAGGCAGAATAGAAACTGGCCTAAAACTAGCCAGATTATTTCTCTCTGCCTTTTTTATATATAAAACAGTCACTCTTGCAACTTGCATCCTTTCTGGAAAAGTAACGTCCACTATACATTGATTAAATATCTTAGCGAGAATCCGTGCAAGGATATGAACTACGTGCTTCACGGGCATTATTTGTAAGCCGTCGTTATCGCAGCTATTAGTGTTTATATATATATATATATACATTGATATATATATATATATATATATATAAAGTAATGAAAACGCACTTCGAAACGTTGTTGTAGTTTTAAAGTATTTAGTGAGTCGATGTTTCGGCCTGAGACAAGCCTTCTTCAAGATTGGTACCCAAAATATGTTACAGAGTTGTTATCGGTTTCCACACCCGGGTCGCGTCACGTGCCAAACCACGTGTAAAAATGCCCCCCCCCCCAAAAAAAAAAAAAAAAACGTTGCTTTGTTTTGTTTTTTTTTACGCCCGGCCGCAGCAGACGCCGCCAGGCATCGGTACCAAACGAAGGCCGTGTCAGTTTTTCGTGACCCCGAGGACGCAGCGCACCCTCACAACGGAGGGCGCATCACGTACACGTACACAGAGTTGGATCGGCCCAGATGGCCAGCAACGCACACCGCGGAAAGACGTAAAATCAAACAAAACACAGTAAAACAAAAACGAATGCAATAAGCGCGAACAGTAGATGAACGCTAACACACAAACTCTCCTATATACATATATATATATATATATATATATATATATATATATATATATATATATATATATATATATATATATATATATATATATATATATATATATATATATATATATATATATATATAAATGAAATAAGCGCGCACAGTAAATCAACGCCGTAAGTGCATCAACAGACCCCAGCAATAAAAAAAGGACTGAAAAAAGCGTGCACTGTAAATCAAGCAAAACTTCAGCCAAACGCATCAACAATTCCCCTGCATTAAAAAAAATAATAATAAACACAAATTTAACAGTGTTAGCTACAGTCCCAGACCATTAAAAAAGGAGCAACATGTGGAAAGCGCCTGTTGAAGCTCATGACCAGTTGACTCATTGACAGGTAATACAGAAAGGTACGTGGAAAAATTAAAGGTGTTGTACTAATGGGATTGAATTAGCTACAGCCACTCCTCTACAGGACGATCAAGGTAGATTGCATGCATAGATGACATTATACCGGGATCTTCATTAATACCGGCCCGGATTGAATTAAATTTGTAAATAAGATACGATTCTCTCTGCTCGCGCACTTCATTCATTTTGAAATTGGATTGTAAAAATCTGACGTCCAGATTGTCAAACGTGTGTTTGGGTAAAGCCATATGTTTTGAAAGGGGAATTCGGGAAATGCATTTACATGCGCCCTGCGATTGTTAGACCTCAATCGGAAAGGTGTGCTAGTTTGGCCCACGTGCTGCTTACCGCAGGTGCCACATGTCAGGAGGTATATCACATTTCTTGTGCCGCAGTTTAAGTTTCCGTGCATTCTGTAGGTGAAATTGGAATTCGTACTCTCTACCGTGGTCTGAGGTGTCACGTGTTGACACACCTCGCAATTTGTTCTTCCACAAGGGCGACTGCCAGTGCTTTCAGTGTGAGTTGTCTTAGACCTAACTATGGCGTCCCTAAGATTGCGTGAGCGTCTGTAGACTACTCGGGGAACGGAAGGGATAATCTTTGCGAATCGTTCACTTTGTTGTAAATTGTTAAAATGTTTTCTTAATATGGGTGCGACGTTCGGAGACTTATTGTTGGAAGTTAGTATGAGGTTCGCCCGACGCTCCTCTGTCTGAGGGCTCCGCTCACTCAACAAAAGGCCACGATCAAGGGCCTGTGCCTTATTGATTGCATCGTCTATGATATTTTCTGGGTACTTCTGTTCTTTCAGGACTTGCCGTAATTGATCGGTGTTTGTTTTAAAATCGTCGTTGTTCGAACGTATACGTTTAAACCTATGAGCCTGACTATAAGGTATGCTATTTTTGCAGGGCCGTGGGTGGCAGCTATCGTAGTGCAAGTATTTCTGACGATCCGTCGGTTTTCGATAAAGTTGAGTGACCATATTTAGGGTCATTAATTAGCACTCTTATGTCTAGAAAGGTAATCTAATTTTCGAGTAACTATGGGTAAAACAAATGGAGGGGTGCGCGAAATTAGAAGCTGTAATGAACTCGAGAAGCTCCTCCTCCGAATGCGACCAGAGAAGAAATATATCGTCAATATACCTTTCATAGAAAAGTGGTTTGAGTGAACGTGATGCCAAAAAGTTGGATTCTAAATTTCCCATAAATATATTAGAGTAGTTTGGTGACATCTTCGTTGCCATTGCGGTGCCGCTGGTTTGATGGAAGAAACTTCAATTGAATTCAAAGCAATTTAACTCAAGCACCAGACGCGAGAGGGTAGCCACGACATGCTTATCTGGTAAATCGTCACTCTTGTGGGTGTCGTACGCATTCACAAGGGCCACTATGCCATCATTGTGGGGGATGTTTGTATATAAAAACGACACGTCCATCGTAACAAGAAAAGCATCTCTAGGAATATTAATTTTGAAATTTTTCTAAGGAAGTGGTTTGCGTCCTGAATGTACGATGGGAAACTAGGTGGGATGTACTTAATCAAGTTATCAATATAGCTAGGTATTGGTTCGGTGAGGGTCCTGATCCAGATATATTGAGACGGCCTGGGTTCCCTTCTTTATGAATTTTCGGTAGCATGTAAAATCGATCTGGCACGGCGCTTTTAGCAGTTAATGCCTTTGCCGTATTTTCGGTAATTTCCCCTATTTTACTAGCTGGCCCAGCTGCCCCTGTTTGGTGTTGGCATAATGCCTGGTTGGATCATTTTTGAGATGACAATAGAATTTTGCATCGTTAAGATGTCTATCGCCTTCCTGTAAGCAATCGCTGGTGTTAAGAATGACTATGGCGCCCCCCTTGTCGGCAGGCTTTATCACGATGTCGTCTCTCTCGCTAAGGGACCTGAGTGCCCTCCGCTCTGGAGCGGAAAGGTTGTAGTGATTGGGCTGCGGTTTTCGAAATGCCGCTACAATGTCTTTCTGAACAGCAATAATAAAAATGTCTAAATGCTTGTCTCTGCCAGTTTTGGGAGTCCAACCAGTCGATGTGGATGGAAGAGCAGACGCGCCTTCGCGGGGCCTGTCAAAAAAGAACTCCTGAAGTCGAATGTTGCAGGCGAAATAATCTAGGTCTTGAAGCAAATAAAATTCATCATATCGGCCTGGTGTGGGGCAGAAGTTGAGTCCCCGTGAGAGGAGCGACGACTCGTGGGTGGACAGTCTATGTTTGATAAGTTTTTTTTTCGTTTATTTCTCTCCAAACAGGGGGAGGAAGGGAGGTAGAAGAAAAAGCTGCCATCGCAGCTTGACGAAGCCTCTACCTCCTTTACAGTACGAGTGCAAAACAGGACATCTGCCAATGCACATGCAGAACCAAACAAATTCATAGTGAACACCTGTACCAGATTTGACACGATTGAAAAAGAAGAATACTAGTTGCATAAAAGTGACATTTTCACATTATGTTCCTCATTCATAAACGATATCACTCTCCACCAGGAGTTCTTTAACATTTCTCTTAAAAATCGGAAAGAAAAACTGAAAGTTTACCTTTTCTTCAATTTTTGTTTAGCAAGGAAAAAACTTGATAATCCAATTGTTGCTTGCATAATTGGGTTCTCACTTGGGTTTTTTCCAGATATTTGTTCTCAGTGCATAATCTGAGCTAACATTCTTCGGGATTTTGTATAGTTTCTCTTTTTGGATAAGCTGAAGTAATTTGAAGTAATATATTTTATTAGCCTTTAGCATAGTAAATTGTTTGAACAATGGGGCCGTACGCAAGTCTCGCCAGTTACCTGAAAATTGTCGAGCATGCGAAGGATTCGTTTTGAAGGACTATTATTTTATTATAGTTTGTCAGTAGTTGTGGTACCCCATACTAATGCACCGTATGATATTTTTGAGTAACATAAAGAATAATATAGTTCCTTTTTAACCATGGAGGTAGTAGTTTATGAATTCTATATATACATCCTATTGATTTAGATAGTTCAGAACAAAGTTTTTGTATATGCGTCGACCAGTTGAAATCTTCATTGAACCATATGCCTAGGAATGTTTGATCTTTGACCTGCTCTAAAGGTATTCCATCAAAATTAATCAATATAGAAGTTTTGTCTTGCTTGTTAAATGGACGAAATATTATGTACTTGGTTTCTTTAGCATTAACTTGTAATTTGTTACGCTTAAGCCAGTTAGCCAGCTTCTTCAAATATTCGTTGGCCAATATTATTAATTTATCTTTAGACCGTGCTTTAAAGAATACATTCGTGTCATCTGCGTACATAATTAGTTCTGGGGACTCCTGCATCATTTACATAGATTAGAAATAACAGAGGGCCTAAAATGGATCCCTGCGGCACTATTTCATATTCGGCATATTCTCCTCGGTGGATCCCGAATAGGTAGTTCTACGTCTGATGAGTCAACTTCGTCATGGATTCGGTCCTGCAGCTCCGGAGGTTTCGTTCACACACACCTGCCGAAGGAGGTCCAACATTGTCCCTAACCAACTTGTTTTCCTTTACATGACTGAGCATCCTCTGTTTTTTCTCTTCAAACACTTTTAAAGCCACGGTTTACTTCTGTGCTAAATCACAATCGCGGTGTAAGTTATGTTCGGCTTGTTTAACCGCGGTTGAAGCTTTTTCGCAATGGTCAATGGTTAGCCTCACCAACTCGAGATATGCATTAGTGAGAACCGTATTCCACCTCTCCAGTTCGCTCTGAGACAGCGCTGTCATGCTATGCTTCAAGGTAATTTGTTGGCCCTTAGGGGCGATGCGCGCGTCAATGTATTATTTAAGGTATGCGGCATGTAAATCATGGCGTACTTTTTTGTCAGCTAATTTTCTAAGTTGTAAAAAAGTTCGAGATGGCAAGTTGCCGCGGTCTGCGTGGGTCTCGCTCAGTACAGGGGGGCTCGTGATGTGTTCCGCGGTGGTCGTCAATCCCGCTGGGGGCGGACAGCGTCGCCAAACGTCTTGCACAGGTTGTATCTGGGTGGAACAGTGGGCCTAGGGAGGCGATTCACGCGCCCCGCAGGGCGGGTCGCCAGGGCGGGACGCTTGGAGTTGTCCCCAGGCAGCGGAGGGGTGGCGTTCGCCGAAGAGCCGCAGGCGGGTTCATGGTCCGACCGGGCGACGCACTCGGGGACGACCACCGAGGGCGGAAGCGCCGGGAACTCTGCGAGACCACCGCCGAATCCAGGGTCCGGCAAGTCCGCCGGGTCAAGGCACCGAAGGTGCAACTCTGTATGGGTGCAGTCGTCTGAAGGAGCTGCATCCCGCAGGGGCCCACCACTATGTTCAAGCCGGGGTCGTTGGTGGGCTGTCGAGAGGTGGCATGGTCCCGCCACATGTGAGCTCCCCGGCGGCGACATCGCTCTAGTAGTCGGTGCACGTTCCACGCAAGGTAGGACACGCGGCGAAACTCGCGTGCACGCCATCCGCCGCCATGACAAGGCGCGCAGGAAGCTGGTCGAGGCAGTGGTCCAGGAAGAACGTGTTCTGCGTCTAGTGACACGGGTGGCGGAGGCCACCGTTGAAGCTTCGCGCCTTCGAATTTCATCTTGCCACGAAACTCCAGTTCGAAGAACCTCGGCGTCGGTTAGGAGCACGAGGCAAAACCAAGGTTACGTACACGTTTACGATGTCCGGACGTTGCTCTCGGATCAGTGTCAACAAGTTAAGGTAAATGGTTAGCACCAAAGAGACGCCGGCGGTGGCGAGGTCATTCGTCCCCAGGTGCAGGATGAGGCGGCTGACACCCCGGGGCACGAAGTCCAAGAGATGCCTGGCGTGCATGATGCACGCCCCTCGTTGGGAAATGAAGGCGGGCGATTCATCGTTGCACGGGTCGAAGTGGTGGTGTAAATATTTAACTTGAGAGTCCCCGATAATAGCGATTGTCGGGGCATGAGTTGGAAACTTCCAACCAATCAACTTCGAAGTAGCGCGGTCGGCGTCCATTGTAATAGTAGATAAAGAAAATATAGTGTAGGATGCCCAAGACTATAAAGTAATGAAGACGCACTTCGAAACGTTGTTGGAGTTTTAAAGCATTTAGTGAGTCGACGTTCAGCCCTGAGACAAGCCTTCTTCAAGACTGGTACCCAAAATCGGTTACAGAGTTGTTTTCGCTTTCCACAACCGGGTAGCGTCACGTGTTAAGTCACGTGCAAAATGCCCCCCCCCGCCAAAAAAACAAAACAAAAAACGCTGCTTTGTTTTGTTTTTCTTTACTACCGGGCAGCAGCAGACGCCGCCAGCCATCGGAGCCAAACACAGGCCGCGTCAGTTTTCGTGACCCCGGGAATGCAGCGCGCCCTCACAGCGGAGGGCGCATCACTTACACGTACACAGAGTTGGATCGGCCCAGATGGTCAGCAACGCACGCCACGGAAAGACGTAAAACCGAAAAAACACAGTAAAAAAAGGAAGGCAATACTCGAGAACAGTAGATCAACGCCAACACACAGACAAACTCTCGGCATATATATATATAAAAAAATTGTATGATTGATTATTAAGTGTTTAATGGCGCAAAAGCAACATAGGCCATGCTGCGCCAAAGAAACGGTTAAAAGAGTCTATAGTAAAAGAAAGGAATTACTATGCAGAAGATTTATAACAGGTTCAGGTACCCCGTTTTTTTAAGAAAATCTAAAATCTGATGAAAAGGGACTAAAGGTTTATCTCCCAGCAAGAAGGCTGGATGAAATGGTAGAAATCCGGAAAGTGAAGGGAAACATGTTTGACGTTCTTGATCAAAGAATTTGCAGTGCCAAAGAATGTGCAATATAGTTAGCAACTCACCACAATGCTCGCAGAGTGGCGTGTCCTCCCCACAGAGAAGATGGCGATGGGTCACACGTGAATGTCCAATTCTCAAACGACACATTAAAACTTCATGGCGACGGTCTCTATGGTGCGAACTCTCCCATACCCCCAAACGTGGTTTGACAACATGCAGCTTATTATCTATTTCTTTGTCCCAATCTAGCTGCCAGGCGTTGTGAATTGCTCTTTTGAGAACTGGTATAAAATCTTCTTGAGGCAGCCCAACGGGTGTTTCCAGAGCATCCTTGACAGAGGCTGCTAGCCTATCCGCCTTTTCATTACCTGAAATTCCCACATGGCTTGGTACCCAGCACAGCTTGATAATGTATCCCATTTGGGAGGCCAGGTTTAACTCTACACGTACTTGTTGCACAAGCCGATTCTTAGAATCACTGAGGGAACAGAGAGAGAGGAGAGCACTCTGGGAGTCCACAAACAAAATAGCTTTCCTGATATTGTTGCCTAATATATATTCAATAACCATGAGCACACCATAAAGCTCTGCTGTAAAAATGCTGGCAACAGAGTCAAGCCGTCGAGCTTTCACAAAGTGTTCTGAATATACAGCCGAACCGACAAAGTGTGGAGTTTTTGCACCATCAGTGAAGAATTGTGCATAGTCTTTATACTTAGCTTGCAAGGTCATAAACTCTTGATGAAGAACTAATGGCGCAACAGATCGTTTATTGTATTTCGCCAGCGACCAGTCACAGGTATAGTGCACCGCCTTCCAAGGAGCAATGCTTCGAACTCTCGTCATCAAGCTACGCTCAGGAAGTTCAAGCTGCAGGGATGCAGACATACTTTGAATGCGGAGGCTTAAAGGCCGTGTTATACTTGGCTTGTTTTCAAAAAGACGTAAAAAAGGAGATACCTGCAAACAGCGGAACGATGGGTGTTCAGGGTCAGATTTGACTTTATAACTATAGCATAGGCTGAGGTACTGTCTTCGCTTTTCTAGTGGCATTTGGTACGTCTCTGCATACAAACTCGAGACAGGCGACGTTCGGAAGGCTCCCGTGGCAAGTCGAAGTCCAAGGTGATGCACGGGATCTAGCATTTTTAAAGATGACGGTCGTGCCGAGCCATATACAACCGCACCATAGTCGAGACGGGAACGAACCAGCGAGTTGTAGAGTCGCAGGAGGCACCTCCTGTCAGAACCCCAGGACATGTGTGCAAGTACCTTGAGAACATTAGCAGATTTAAGACACTTTCTCTTCAGTTCCTTTAGATGGGTCTGAAAAGTGAGCTTCTTATCAAAAATAACACCCAAGAACTTGTGTTCTTGCCTAACGGTTATGTCAGTGCCATTCATCTGCAAGCTGGGATCTAGCGACAACCCCCGACGTAATGAAAAAGGCACGCACACCGTTTTCTCTGGTGCAAACCGGAACCCATTTTCATCGGCCCACTTACTCATCCTATTTATTGCTATCTGCAATTGGCGCTCACAAATTGACAAGTTGCATGAGGAGAAAGCGATCTGGACATCGTCTACGTACAATGAATAGAAAACTGATGGTGGTATAACTGCAGCTAGACTGTTGATCTCAATTGCGAATAAGGTAACACTCAAGACACCTCCTTGTGGGACGCCGTTTTCTTGTGTAAAAACATCTGAGAGCGTGGATCCCAAGCGGACCTGAAAAAAACGGTCTGTCAAGAAGTCCCTTATGCAACGCAGCATGCGACCACGAACACCGCACCTATACAGGTCCTGAAGTATTCCGTACCGCCAAGCCGTATCGTAAGCTTTCTGTAAATCAAAAAAGACAGAAAGGCAATGCTGCCGGTTCACAAAAGCCTCACGCACGAGAGTCTCCAACCGGACAAGGTGATCTAAGGTTGAGCGACCTCTTCTAAAACCACACTGGTTTTTATCGAAAACTTTCTTTTGTTCTAAAATGTATACAAGCCTTCTGTTTATAAGCCTTTCATAAGTTTTTCCTAGGCAACTAGTCAGTGCTATAGGCCGATAACTTGCTGGTAGGGAAGGGTCTTTGCCAGGCTTCAAGATGGGAATGATGTGTGCTTGCTTCCAGCACTGTGGAAAACAAGAAGCTTCCCATAAATGGTTAAAGAAAGACAACAAATGCACCAAGGATTCAGCCGACAGGTGCCTCAGCAGTTCATAATGGATCATATCTGGACCAGGTGCTGACTGCTTCCTTACTGCAAGGGCCATTTCAAGCTCACACATTGTGAAGGGCCGGTTGTAACCAGTATCACTTCCAGAGAAATCAATTGGCTGTTTTTCTGCCAAGGACTTGAACTTTTTAAATTTAGTAGTGTAATTTGAAGAACTGGAGACCTCTTGAAAATGATTAGCAAGAATGTCAGCCTGATCTTTTAGTGATGGGGACGATGAAGGAAAAGGGGAATACTGAAGGAGTGGTAAGTACCTCGAATTTTCCTAACACGATCCCATACCTCTTTTGCAGGAACAAAACTGTTTAGGGAGGATACATATTTCACCCACGAGGTCCATTTGGCTTGTTTTCGTGTCCAGCGAGCTTTTGCTTTACATTGTTTGAATTTGATCTTGTTCTGAGTAGTCGGGTACCGCCGAAACCTTCCCAAGCCTTATTCTGAGCTTTTATGGTGGTCGTACAGTCCTTGTTCCACCAAGGCTTGCATTTCTTGGGAATATTTCCAGAAGTTCGGGGAACTGACACAGAAGCAGCATTTATAATTTTTTCAGTAAGGTAAAGAGTCGCTTCCTCAGGAGACATACCTAATAAAACAGTGGGATCGACCACTGCCTCCAGAGAAAATAAAGCCCAGTCGGCTTTATCTAACTTCCACCTGGGAACACAAGCTCGAAGAGAAGGAAGTGATACTGAGCTTTCTAAAATGACAGGGAAATGGTCACTACCAAAAGGATTTTCTAAAACCTTCCAAGAAAAACAAGGAAGTAAAGTAGGTGATGATATGGAAAGATCAATGGAAGTAAAAGTATTATGAGGTGCACTAAAAAAAGTCGGTTGTCTTTTGTTTAAAAGGCAAAGGCCAGATGACAGTAAAAAACGTTCTATGACGCCGCCACGGGAGTCTTGACGAGCACTGCCCCACATGGGGTGGTGTGCATTAAAATCTCCTAAGATTAAAAAGGCTGTGGGAGTTGGCCCACAAGTCCTTGCAGGTCATGTAAATGCACTGGAAGGTTTGGTGGAAGGTAGAGTGAAACAATTGTAATAAAGCGGTCAAGCAGAACACGAACTGCTACTGCCTCTAAGGGGGTTGCGAGAGGGACAGGAGCACAGGCAATACCGCTCTGCACAACCACAGCTACTCCACCAGAAGAGGTGTTGCAAGAAACACGGTCTTTTCTAAAACCTGATGTCGCCGTAGTACCTGTGTATGAGTTTCATTAAGATGAGTCTCCTGTAAACAGATGGCAACAGGCTGGAGCTCATCGAGAAAAAGTTGACATCATCAATATTATGAAAAAGACCGCGGCAGTTCCACTGCATAATACCTATATTTTTAACCATTTAAAACACAATAAGTATAACATAAAATTAGATTAAAAGCTGTGTTCCTTAGGGTTTAAAATCTATTTTTACACGCAGCGCACTTTGTTTTTTAGGCGGGTTCTGCTTCCGATTAGAGTCACCGGAGGCAGAAGGGGTGGACTCTGATCTTGAGAGGAGAGCCTCCTCATCAGATCTCGGCCCACCCTCGTCCATGTGCTCGTCTGGAGCTGCCGGCAGCTGACCCTCGGAGGTCGACATGCCTTGGCACTTCCCCAGGCTTCCTCTGGGGAGCAGAGGAGTGGGGAGGTAGGCCCCCGGCCTCGAGAGGTCGAAGCTAGCTGGTTGAGCAGGAGACGTCATCTCCTGTTCTCGGGGTGGATGCTGGCAAGGCAGCATTCACCTTGCAGTTCGGAGGCGGTGCCACTGGCGCTGCCTAGGGATTTGGAGGGGGACCGCGACGGAGATGCAGGTCGTCCGGAGACGTCTGCGTTCCCATCGAAACCACAGGCCGCGCTGGTCCCTGCGCACGGCCTCAGCATAAGAGCCTTTTGAGACAAAGGCGAGACGCTTCTGCCTCAGTGTAAGTGAGTGCTTCAGTAACTTTTAGTGTATGTGACTTCTTTCTCGTCTTTCCACACTGGACAAGATCGGGAGTATGCTGCGGTTGCAATTGCGTCTGCGCTATGAGGCTCATTATCGACGTATCTCGCGACGTTCCTTGCCGGAGCACTTTGCACAGCTGGTCCTTCCTCGACAGTTCCGGACCCTGCGCCGAACTCTGGCACTTAAAGCACCGTTGGTGGTTCGGCACAGGGCCGGTCCCGGCACCGAGGTAATCGCCGCATCACACAGTCTGTGGCAGAGTGGTCGAAACGAAAGTCAAAATGACGTGTTTTGGTCTTCCGTTCCACACCATCACGGCGGATAGTGATTCGCCGCCGCCGCTAGCGCCTCCTTGACTAGAGAGGCCCTGAATTATCTCTGGCTCCAGGGTGGAGTCAAGCAAGTCATCCTCTGCAAGTAGCCCACTCGAACACCGTGTTCAGTTTGCGGTGAGGACTGACGCTTACTTTTGTAGTCGGAGACAGAGGTTGAGTTTCAGCAGGGCATCACTTTGCCGTTTTTCTTTGTCGCTGACCTCGACAAGGAGATCATCAGATCCCATCTTCTTTGCACTCGTAATTGGCGCCAATAACACCCTCAAGAACTTTGGAGACCAGAAAGGGAGAAAGCTCTGCAAAGCGGCTACTCACCTTCCGAGTGCGTCACGGAGAAACTTCGGGAATTTCTGCGGTACAAAATATTGTTTCATTGTGCTCAGTGCTTCGGCAGCGGACCATTTTGGGGGCCGATCAAAAGTGTTTTAGTTTGGAACCCATATGAATGGGGGGAGGGTTTTCGCAAACGTGGTGCAATTTACCCCCACCACCGGGCTCCAACAAGGGAATGAGGTAACGCTCCCAAGAACAAGAAAGGTTCGGCTGAAGACGTTACTCTATTAGTGCCTGCCCAGTCTCTATGACCAAGTGTGGTTCTAGACAAGGTGTCTGTCGCCACCCAAGGGTTGTAGCCCTCTGCCGCCAAAGAAGTTGAGAAAGGCAAGAAGAAACGAGCGAGAGTGAAAAGGAGGAGAAGACAAGAGCGAAAGCAGGGAGGGGTACTGCGCGAAGTGGCGACCAGACTGAATCATCACTGGCCCGGCCCCGCCTCACCAAGGACTCCCGTCTATGAGAAGCAGCGGGCCGAGGTGGTGTGCTCTCGCCCGGGGCCCCAGAAGGGGTCCAAACCTATCCCGGGCTCCCGGCTTCAGCCACCAGGATGCCCTTTTCCCCGGACAC
>JAZHYW010008766.1:0-17262 GCA_037355805.1 Ixodes ricinus | reverse complement strand
AAAAATAGGGGGTGAGGGATATACGAGTTTTGTCTTCACCATTCGATCATTTCTCTGCCAAATTAGGTGTGATGCCATCCCAAAACGAAGGAAAGATTTTCAGACAAAAAATAGGGGGTGAGGGATATACGAGTTTTGTCTTCACCATTCGATCATTTCTCTGCCAAATTAGGTGTGACGCCATCCCAAAACGAAGGAAAGATTTTCAGACAAAAAATAGGGGTGAGGGATATACGAGTTTTGTCTTCACCATTCGATCATTTCTCTGCCAAATTAGGTGTGATGCCATCCCAAAACGAAGGAAAGATTTTCAGACAAAAAATAGGGGGTGAGGGATATACGAGTTTTGTCTTCACCATTCGATCATTTCTCTGCCAAATTAGGTGTGACGCCATCCCAAAACGAAGGAAAGATTTTCAGACAAAAATAGGGGGTGAGGGATATACGAGTTTTGTCTTCACCATTCGATCATTTCTCTGCCAAATTAGGTGTGACGCCATCCCAAAACGAAGGAAAGATTTTCAGACAAAAAATAGGGGTGAGGGATATACGAGTTTTGTCTTCACCATTCGATCATTTCTCTGCCAAATTAGGTGTGACGCCATCCCAAAACGAAGGAAAGATTTTCAGACAAAAATAGGGGGTGAGGGATATACGAGTTTTGTCTTCACCATTCGATCATTTCTCTGCCAAATTAGGTGTGACGCCATCCCAAAACGAAGGAAAGATTTTCAGACAAAAAATAGGGGTGAGGGATATACGAGTTTTGTCTTCACCATTCGATCATTTCTCTGCCAAATTAGGTGTGACGCCATCCCAAAACGAAGGAAAGATTTTCAGACAAAAAATAGGGGGTGAGGGATATACGAGTTTTGTCTTCACCATTCGATCATTTCTCTGCCAAATTAGGTGTGACGCCATCCCAAAACGTAGGAAAGATTTTCAGACAAAAAATAGGGGGTGAGGGATATACGAGTTTTGTCTTCACCATTCGATCATTTCTCTGCCAAATTAGGTGTGACGCCATCCCAAAACGAAGGAAAGATTTTCAGACAAAAAATAGGGGGTGAGGGATATACGAGTTTTGTCTTCACCATTCGATCATTTCTCTGCCAAATTAGGTGTGACGCCATCCCAAAACGTAGGAAAGATTTTCAGACAAAAAATAGGGGGTGAGGGATATACGAGTTTTGTCTTCACCATTCGATCATTTCTCTGCCAAATTAGGTGTGACGCCATCCCAAAACGAAGGAAAGATTTTCAGACAAAAAATAGGGGGTGAGGGATATACGAGTTTTGTCTTCACCATTCGATCATTTCTCTGCCAAATTAGGTGTGACGCCATCCCAAAACGTAGGAAAGATTTTCAGACAAAAAATAGGGGGTGAGGGATATACGAGTTTTGTCTTCACCATTCGATCATTTCTCTGCCAAATTAGGTGTGACGCCATCCCAAAACGAAGGAAAGATTTTCAGACAAAAAATAGGGGGTGAGGGATATACGAGTTTTGTCTTCACCATTCGATCATTTCTCTGCCAAATTAGGTGTGACGCCATCCCAAAACGAAGGAAAGATTTTCAGACAAAAAATAGGGGGTGAGGGATATACGAGTTTTGTCTTCACCATTCGATCATTTCTCTGCCAAATTAGGTGTGACGCCATCCCAAAACGAAGGAAAGATTTTCAGACAAAAAATAGGGGGTGAGGGATATACGAGTTTTGTCTTCACCATTCGATCATTTCTCTGCCAAATTAGGTGTGACGCCATCCCAAAACGAAGGAAAGATTTTCAGACAAAAAATAGGGGGTGAGGGATATACGAGTTTTGTCTTCACCATTCGATCATTTCTCTGCCAAATTAGGTGTGACGCCATCCCAAAACGTAGGAAAGATTTTCAGACAAAAAATAGGGGGTGAGGGATATACGAGTTTTGTCTTCACCATTCGATCATTTCTCTGCCAAATTAGGTGTGACGCCATCCCAAAACGAAGGAAAGATTTTCAGACAAAAAATAGGGGGTGAGGTATATACGAGTTTTGTCTTCACCATTCGATCATTTCTCTGCCAAATTAGGTGTGACGCCATCCCAAAACGAAGGAAAGATTTTCAGACAAAAAATAGGGGGTGAGGGATATACGAGTTTTGTCTTCACCATTCGATCATTTCTCTGCCAAATTAGGTGTGACGCCATCCCAAAACGAAGGAAAGATTTTCAGACAAAAAATAGGGGGTGAGGGATATACGAGTTTTGTCTTCACCATTCGATCATTTCTCTGCCAAATTAGGTGTGACGCCATCCCAAAACGTAGGAAAGATTTTCAGACAAAAAATAGGGGGTGAGGGATATACGAGTTTTGTCTTCACCATTCGATCATTTCTCTGCCAAATTAGGTGTGACGCCATCCCAAAACGAAGGAAAGATTTTCAGACAAAAAATAGGGGGTGAGGGATATACGAGTTTTGTCTTCACCATTCGATCATTTCTCTGCCAAATTAGGTGTGACGCCATCCCAAAACGAAGGAAAGATTTTCAGACAAAAAATAGGGGGTGAGGGATATACGAGTTTTGTCTTCACCATTCGATCATTTCTCTGCCAAATTAGGTGTGACGCCATCCCAAAACGTAGGAAAGATTTTCAGACAAAAAATAGGGGGTGAGGGATATACGAGTTTTGTCTTCACCATTCGATCATTTCTCTGCCAAATTAGGTGTGACGCCATCCCAAAACGAAGGAAAGATTTTCAGACAAAAAATAGGGGGTGAGGGATATACGAGTTTTGTCTTCACCATTCGATCATTTCTCTGCCAAATTAGGTGTGACGCCATCCCAAAACGAAGGAAAGATTTTCAGACAAAAAATAGGGGGTGAGGGATATACGAGTTTTGTCTTCACCATTCGATCATTTCTCTGCCAAATTAGGTGTGACGCCATCCCAAAACGAAGGAAAGATTTTCAGACAAAAAATAGGGGGTGAGGGATATACGAGTTTTGTCTTCACCATTCGATCATTTCTCTGCCAAATTAGGTGTGACGCCATCCCAAAACGAAGGAAAGATTTTCAGACAAAAAATAGGGGGTGAGGGATATACGAGTTTTGTCTTCACCATTCGATCATTTCTCTGCCAAATTAGGTGTGACGCCATCCCAAAACGTAGGAAAGATTTTCAGACAAAAAATAGGGGGTGAGGGATATACGAGTTTTGTCTTCACCATTCGATCATTTCTCTGCCAAATTAGGTGTGACGCCATCCCAAAACGTAGGAAAGATTTTCAGACAAAAAATAGGGGGTGAGGGATATACGAGTTTTGTCTTCACCATTCGATCATTTCTCTGCCAAATTAGGTGTGACGCCATCCCAAAACGAAGGAAAGATTTTCAGACAAAAAATAGGGTGAGGGATATACGAGTTTTGTCTTCACCATTCGATCATTTCTCTGCCAAATTAGGTGTGACGCCATCCCAAAACGTAGGAAAGATTTTCAGACAAAAAATAGGGGGTGAGGGATATACGAGTTTTGTCTTCACCATTCGATCATTTCTCTGCCAAATTAGGTGTGACGCCATCCCAAAACGAAGGAAAGATTTTCAGACAAAAAATAGGGGTGAGGGATATACGAGTTTTGTCTTCACCATTCGATCATTTCTCTGCCAAATTAGGTGTGACGCCATCCCAAAACGTAGGAAAGATTTTCAGACAAAAAATAGGGGGTGAGGTATATACGAGTTTTGTCTTCACCATTCGATCATTTCTCTGCCAAATTAGGTGTGACGCCATCCCAAAACGTAGGAAAGATTTTCAGACAAAAAATAGGGGGTGAGGGATATACGAGTTTTGTCTTCACCATTCGATCATTTCTCTGCCAAATTAGGTGTGACGCCATCCCAAAACGAAGGAAAGATTTTCAGACAAAAAATAGGGGTGAGGGATATACGAGTTTTGTCTTCACCATTCGATCATTTCTCTGCCAAATTAGGTGTGACGCCATCCCAAAACGTAGGAAAGATTTTCAGACAAAAAATAGGGGGTGAGGGATATACGAGTTTTGTCTTCACCATTCGATCATTTCTCTGCCAAATTAGGTGTGACGCCATCCCAAAACGTAGGAAAGATTTTCAGACAAAAAATAGGGGGTGAGGGATATACGAGTTTTGTCTTCACCATTCGATCATTTCTCTGCCAAATTAGGTGTGACGCCATCCCAAAACGAAGGAAAGATTTTCAGACAAAAAATAGGGGTGAGGGATATACGAGTTTTGTCTTCACCATTCGATCATTTCTCTGCCAAATTAGGTGTGACGCCATCCCAAAACGAAGGAAAGATTTTCAGACAAAAAATAGGGGGTGAGGGATATACGAGTTTTGTCTTCACCATTCGATCATTTCTCTGCCAAATTAGGTGTGACGCCATCCCAAAACGAAGGAAAGATTTTCAGACAAAAAATAGGGGTGAGGGATATACGAGTTTTGTCTTCACCATTCGATCATTTCTCTGCCAAATTAGGTGTGACGCCATCCCAAAACGAAGGAAAGATTTTCAGACAAAAATAGGGGGTGAGGGATATACGAGTTTTGTCTTCACCATTCGATCATTTCTCTGCCAAATTAGGTGTGACGCCATCCCAAAACGAAGGAAAGATTTTCAGACAAAAAATAGGGGGTGAGGGATATACGAGTTTTGTCTTCACCATTCGATCATTTCTCTGCCAAATTAGGTGTGACGCCATCCCAAAACGAAGGAAAGATTTTCAGACAAAAAATAGGGGGTGAGGGATATACGAGTTTTGTCTTCACCATTCGATCATTTCTCTGCCAAATTAGGTGTGACGCCATCCCAAAACGTAGGAAAGATTTTCAGACAAAAAATAGGGGGTGAGGGATATACGAGTTTTGTCTTCACCATTCGATCATTTCTCTGCCAAATTAGGGTGTGACGCCATCCCAAAACGAAGGAAAGATTTTCAGACAAAAAATAGGGGGTGAGGGATATACGAGTTTTGTCTTCACCATTCGATCATTTCTCTGCCAAATTAGGTGTGACGCCATCCCAAAACGAAGGAAAGATTTTCAGACAAAAAATAGGGGGTGAGGGATATACGAGTTTTGTCTTCACCATTCGATCATTTCTCTGCCAAATTAGGTGTGACTGCCATCCCAAAACGAAGGAAAGATTTTCAGACAAAAAATAGGGGGTGAGGGATATACGAGTTTTGTCTTCACCATTCGATCATTTCTCTGCCAAATTAGGTGTGACGCCATCCCAAAACGTAGGAAAGATTTTCAGACAAAAAATAGGGGGTGAGGGATATACGAGTTTTGTCTTCACCATTCGATCATTTCTCTGCCAAATTAGGTGTGACGCCATCCCAAAACGAAGGAAAGATTTTCAGACAAAAAATAGGGGGTGAGGGATATACGAGTTTTGTCTTCACCATTCGATCATTTCTCCGCCAAATTAGGTGTGATGCCATCCCAAAACGAAGGAAAGATTTTCAGACAAAAAATAGGGGGTGAGGGATATACGAGTTTTGTCTTCACCATTCGATCATTTCTCTGCCAAATTAGGTGTGACGCCATCCCAAAACGTAGGAAAGATTTTCAGACAAAAAAATAGGGGTGAGGGATATACGAGTTTTGTCTTCACCATTCGATCATTTCTCTCTGCCAAATTAGGTGTGATGCCATCCCAAAACGAAGGAAAGATTTTCAGACAAAAAATAGTGGGTGAGGGATATACGAGTTTTGTCTTCACCATTCGATCATTTCTCTGCCAAATTAGGTGTGATGCCATCCCAAAACGAAGGAAAGATTTTCAGACAAAAAATAGGGGGTGAGGGTATACGAGTTTTGTCTTCACCATTCGATCATTTCTCTGCCAAATTAGGTGTGACGCCATCCCAAAACGAAGGAAAGATTTTCAGACAAAAATAGGGGGTGAGGGATATACGAGTTTTGTCTTCACCATTCGATCATTTCTCTGCCAAATTAGGTGTGATGCCATCCCAAAACGAAGGAAAGATTTTCAGACAAAAATAGGGGTGAGGGATATACGAGTTTTGTCTTCACCATTCGATCATTTCTCTGCCAAATTAGGTGTGACGCCATCCCAAAACGTAGGAAAGATTTTCAGACAAAAAAAATAGGGGGTGAGTGGATATACGAGTTTTGTCTTCACCATTCGATCATTTCTCTGCCAAATTAGGTGTGATGCCATCCCAAAACGAAGGAAAGATTTTCAGACAAAAATAGGGGGTGAGGGATATACGAGTTTTGTCTTCACCATTCGATCATTTCTCTGCCAAATTAGGTGATGATGCCATCCCAAAACGAAGGAAAGATTTTCAGACAAAAAATAGGGGGTGAGGGATATACGAGTTTTGTCTTCACCATTCGATCATTTCTCTGCCAAATTAGGTGTGATGCCATCCCAAAACGAAGGAAAGATTTTCAGACAAAAAATAGGGGGTGAGGGATATACGAGTTTTGTCTTCACCATTCGATCATTTCTCTGCCAAATTAGGTGTGATGCCATCCCAAAACGAAGGAAAGATTTTCAGACAAAAAATAGGGGGTGAGGGATATACGAGTTTTGTCTTCACCATTCGATCATTTCTCTGCCAAATTAGGTGTGATGCCATCCCAAAACGAAGGAAAGATTTTCAGACAAAAAATAGGGGTGAGGGATATACGAGTTTTGTCTTCACCATTCGATCATTTCTCTGCCAAATTAGGTGTGATGCCATCCCAAAACGTAAGGAAAGATTTTCAGACAAAAAATAGGGGGTGAGGGATATACGAGTTTTGTCTTCACCATTCGATCATTTCTCTGCCAAATTAGGTGTGATGCCATCCCAAAACGAAGGAAAGATTTTCAGACAAAAAATAGGGGGTGAGGACATACGAGTTTTGTCTTCACCATTCGATCATTTCTCTGCCAAATTAGGTGTGATGCCATCCCAAAACGAAGGAAAGATTTTCAGACAAAAATAGGGGGTGAGGGATATACGAGTTTTGTCTTCACCATTCGATCATTTCTCTGCCAAATTAGGTGTGACGCCATCCCAAAACGAAGGAAAGATTTTCAGACAAAAAATAGGGGGTGAGGGATATACGAGTTTTGTCTTCACCATTCGATCATTTCTCTGCCAAATTAGGTGTGATGCCATCCCAAAACGAAGGAAAGATTTTCAGACAAAAATAGGGGGTGAGGGATATACGAGTTTTGTCTTCACCATTCGATCATTTCTCTGCCAAATTAGGTGTGATGCCATCCCAAAACGAAGGAAAGATTTTCAGACAAAAAATAGGGGTGAGGGATATACGAGTTTTGTCTTCACCATTCGATCATTTCTCTGCCAAATTAGGTGTGATGCCATCCCAAAACGAAGGAAAGATTTTCAGACAAAAAATAGGGGTGAGGGATATACGAGTTTTGTCTTCACCATTCGATCATTTCTCTGCCAAATTAGGTGTGATGCCATCCCAAAACGAAGGAAAGATTTTCAGACAAAAAATAGGGGGTGAGGGATATACGAGTTTTGTCTTCACCATTCGATCATTTCTCTGCCAAATTAGGTGTGATGCCATCCCAAAACGAAGGAAAGATTTTCAGACAAAAAATAGGGGGTGAGGGATATACGAGTTTTGTCTTCACCATTCGATCATTTCTCTGCCAAATTAGGTGTGACGCCATCCCAAAACGAAGGAAAGATTTTCAGACAAAAGATATAGGGGGTGAGGGATATACGAGTTTTGTCTTCACCATTCGATCATTTCTCTGCCAAATTAGGTGTGATGCCATCCCAAAACGAAGGAAAGATTTTCAGACAAAAAATAGGGGGTGAGGGATATACGAGTTTTGTCTTCACCATTCGATCATTTCTCTGCCAAATTAGGTGTGATGCCATCCCAAAACGAAGGAAAGATTTTCAGACAAAAAATAGGGGGTGAGGGATATACGAGTTTTGTCTTCACCATTCGATCATTTCTCTGCCAAATTAGGTGTGATGCCATCCCAAAACGTAAGGAAAGATTTTCAGACAAAAAATAGGGGGTGAGGGATATACGAGTTTTGTCTTCACCATTCGATCATTTCTCTGCCAAATTAGGTGTGACGCCATCCCAAAACGAAGGAAAGATTTTCAGACAAAAAATAGGGGTGAGGGATATACGAGTTTTGTCTTCACCATTCGATCATTTCTCTGCCAAATTAGGTGTGACGCCATCCCAAAACGTAAGGAAAGATTTTCAGACAAAAAATAGGGGGTGAGGGATATACGAGTTTTGTCTTCACCATTCGATCATTTCTCTGCCAAATTAGGTGTGATGCCATCCCAAAACGAAGGAAAGATTTTCAGACAAAAAATAGGGGTGAGGGATATACGAGTTTTGTCTTCACCATTCGATCATTTCTCTGCCAAATTAGGTGTGACGCCATCCCAAAACGGAAGGAAAGATTTTCAGACAAAAAATAGGGGGTGAGGGATATACTGAGTTTTGTCTTCACCATTCGATCATTTCTCTGCCAAATTAGGTGTGATGCCATCCCAAAACGAAGGAAAGATTTTCAGACAAAAAATAGGGGGTGAGGGATATACGAGTTTTGTCTTCACCATTCGATCATTTCTCTGCCAAATTAGGTGTGACGCCATCCCAAAACGAAGGAAAGATTTTCAGACAAAAAATAGGGGTGAGGGATATACGAGTTTTGTCTTCACCATTCGATCATTTCTCTGCCAAATTAGGTGTGACGCCATCCCAAAACGTAGGAAAGATTTTCAGACAAAAAATAGGGGTGAGGGGATATACGAGTTTTGTCTTCACCATTCGATCATTTCTCTGCCAAATTAGGTGTGATGCCATCCCAAAACGAAGGAAAGATTTTCAGACAAAAAATAGGTGGTAGAGGGATATACGAGTGGTGTCTCACCATTCTGATCATTTCTCTGCCAAATTAGGTGTGACGCCATCCCAAAACGAAGGAAAGATTTTCAGACAAAAAATATAGGGGGTGAGGGATATACGAGTTTTGTCTTCACCATTCGATCATTTCTCTGCCAAATTAGGTGTGACGCCATCCCAAAACGAAGGAAATGATTTTCAGACAAAAAATAGGGGGTGAGGGATATACGAGTTTTGTCTTCACCCATTCGATCATTTCTCTGCCAAATTAGGTGTGACGCCATCCCAAAACGAAGGAAAGATTTTCAGACAAAAAATAGGGGTGAGGGATATACGAGTTTTGTCTTCACCATTCGATCATTCTCTCTGCCAAATTAGGTGTGACGCCATCCCAAAACGTAGGAAAGATTTTCAGACAAAAAATAGGGGGTGAGGGATATACGAGTTTTGTCTTCACCATTCGATCATCTTCTGCAAATTAGGTGTGATGCCATCCCAAAACGTAAGGAAAGATTTTCAGACAAAAATAGGGGGTGAGGGATATACGAGTTTTGTCTTCACCATTCGACTCATTTCGCTGCTGAATACAGGTGATGGCCATCCCAAAACGAAGGAAAGATTTTCAGTAGTCAAAAAACTAGTGGGGTGAGGGAGGCGAGTTTTGTCTTCACCGTCTCGATCATTTCTCTGCCAAATTAGGTGTGATGCCATCCCAAAAAACGTGAAGGAAAGGTTTTCAGACAAAAAAATGGGTGTGAGGGATATGCAGCTATTCTCTACCTGTCTGATCATTTCCTCCGCCAAATCAGTGTGATGCCATCCCAAAAACGAAGCGGAAAGATCTCAGACACAAAACAGTGTGGGTGAGGGATATTGTTTTGTCTTCACCATTTCGGATCATTTCTCTGCCAAACTAGGTGTGATGCTATCCCGCAACTTAGCGAAGGAGATTTTCAAGTGCAAACAATAGGGGGTGAGTGGAGATACGAGTTATTGTCTTCACCATTCGATCATTTCTCTCTGCCAAATTAGGTAGGGATGCCATCCTAAAGCGAAGCGAAAGATTTTCAGACAAAAATAGGGGTGAGGGAGGTTACAGGGGTCGCATTGTTCTCACCGTTCGATCATTTTCAGCCAAATAAGAGTGTGACGATCCGAAACGAGAAGGAAAGAGATTTCGGACAAAAAGTAGGGGCGAGGGATTGTTTATATTGTCTTCACCGCCTGATCATTTGCCAAATTAGTGTGGTGATGCCATCCCAAAACGTGAAGGGAAGGTTTTCAGACAAAAAATAGGGGTGAGGGATGGTACGAGTTTTTTTGGTGTTCACCAATCGATCATTTTCTGGTCGAATTGTAAAGGCGACCTGAAACGAGCTAGCCACAAAAAGGGGTCGAGGATACGAGCTATCTTCACCATTTGACTTCTTCTTAAATTGCGTGATACATCAGACGAAGGAAATGATTAAAATAAAGAGATATACGAGTTGTTCGTCTACCATTCGATCATTTTCTTCTGCCAAATCAGGTGATGCTATCCCAAAACGAGGCGAGATTTTCGTACAAAGTAACAGGGGTGCGAGGATATCGATGCTGTCTTCACTCGCCTGATCATTTCTCGCGCCAAACCAGGGGGATGCTATCCTGCAAACGAAGGGAAGATTTACGAACAAAAAGGGCAAGAGGATACGGTATTATGTCCTACCTATCTGGGATCAGTTTCTGTCAACAAATCAGGTGTGATGCTATCCCTGTAAATGAACGAATACATTTTCAGACAAAAAATAAGCGGAGTGGATATACGGTTTAATGTTCGGCCTATCTGATCATTGGTACAGGTGTGATGCCATCCCAAATCGAAGGTGCGGATTATCGCCAGACAAAAACGGAATGGAGAGAGCGAGTTTTGCTCACCATTCGATCATTTTCGCTAAATTAGGTGATGCCATCCAAAACGAAGGAAAGTACTGTAATAAAAACAAAGTAGACAGTTTGTCTTGTCATCCGTTCGATCATTTTCTTCGTTGCCAAATGTAGGTGATGCCATCCCGAAACGTAATACGCCGAAAGGTTTTCAGACAAAAAATATGGGTGATGGAGGATAATGAGCTTTGTCTTCACCGTTCGATCATTTCTCTGGCCAAATTAGGTGTGATGCTTATCCCAAAGCGAACGATGAAAGATTTTCAGACAAAAATAGAGAGGTATACGAGTATCTATTCTCACCAGCACTCGATCGGCTTCCTTCCGCTAAACCAGGTGTGGGGATGCCATCCCAAAACGAAGGAAAGATTTTCAGACAAAAATAGGTGAGAGGCACGAGAAGTGTTCTCACCATTTCGATCATTGCCAAATTAGGTGATGCCATCCCAAAACGAAGGAAAGATTGACATACGTAACAGGGTGAGGGATATACCGAAGTTATGGCAACAACCATTCGATTCACTTTCTGGCAAATTAGGTAGATGCCAGTCCCAAAACGTGGAAGGACAGCATCTTCAGACAGACATGGCGAGGTGAGATACGAGTTTTGTCGTACCATTCGATCATTTTCTCTCGCCAAATTAGGTGTGACGCCATCCCAAAACGTAGTTGAGAGCATTTTTCAGACAAAAGATAGGGGGTGAGGGATATACGAGTATTGTCTCTCACCATTCGATCATTTCTCTGCCAAATTAGGTGTGAATGCCATCCCAAAACGAACGAAAGCATTTTCAGACACAAAACAGGGGGCGAGGGATGGTACGAGTATTGTCTTCTGCCCATCTCGGATCATTTCTCTGCCACCAGGGTGACGCCAACCCCAAACGCAGCGAAAGACTTTCAGACAAAACAAGGGGGTGAGGGATATACGAGTTTATCTTCGCCATTCGATCATTTCTCTTCTGCCAAATTAGGTGTGACGCCATCCCAAAACGAAGGCGAGATTTTTCAGACAAAAAATAGGGGTGAGGGACAGCCGAGTATTGTCTTCACTCATCTTCGATCATTTTCTCTGCCAAATTAGGTGTGACGCCATCCCCAAAACGGTGGAATACGGTGATTTTCAGACAAAAAAATAGGGGCAGAGGGCACATAGCGAGTGTTTTGCCTTCACCATTCGATCATTTCTCTGCCAAATTAGGGTGTGACGCCATCCCAAAACGAAGGAAAAAGATTTTCAGACAAAAAATAGGGGGTGAGGGATGTACGAGCTTTGTCTTCACCATTCGATCATTTTCTGCACAAATTAGGTGTGACGCCATCCCAAAACGAAGGAAAGATTTTCAGACAAAAATAGGGGGTGAGGGATAGTAACGAGTTTGGTCTTCTACCATTCGATCATTTCTCTGCCAAATTAGGTGTGACGCCATCCCAAAACGAAGGATGGTGATTTTCAGACAAAAAATAGGTGGGTGAGGGATATACGAGTTTTGTCTCTCACCATCTCGATCATTGCCTTCTCCGCCAAATTAGGTGACGCCATCCCAAAACGAAGCCGGTGATTTTCGATCAAAAAACAGGGGGGTGAGGGATATACGAGCTTAGTCTTCACCAATTCGGTCATTTTCCTTCGCCAAATTAGGTGTGACGCCATCCCAAAACGAAGGAAAGATTGTCAGACAAAAAGTAGGGGTGAGGGATATACGAGTTTTGTCTTCACCTGACTACGCTCAACACTGCCGGGGAAGGTGTGACGGCCATCCCAAAACGAAGGAAAGATTTTCAGACAAAAAATAGGGGGTGAGGGATATGTCAGAGTACTTGCCTCACCATTCGATCATTTCTCTGCCAAACCAGGGTGTGACGCCATCCCAAAACGAAGGCAACATCTTTCAGACAAAAAGCAGGGTAAGCGAGACGAGTATTTGTCTTCAATTATCTGATCATTTTCTGCTAAATTGTATGTGATGCCATCCCAAAACGGAATGGCACTTAAAAATACAATGGCATACACGAGTTTTTGTCGCCCATCGATCATTTCTCTGCCAAATTAGGTGTGATGCTAATCCTAAAACGAAGGCTGGTGATTTTCAGCTAAAAGTAGGGGTGAGGGATAGATGTTATCAGTATCTTCATTCGATATTTCTTACAATTAGGTGGTGTCAATCAAACGAAGGAAAGATTTCAATAAAGGTGTGCGATAGCTGTTTTGTCTTTCACCATTCGATCATTTCTCTGCCAAATTAGGTGTGACGCCATCCCAAAACGCAGGACAGAGATTTTTCAGACAAAGAATAGGGGGTGAGGGATATACGAGTTTTGCTCCTCGCCTATCTCGACTGGTCACAAATTAGTGTGTGACGCCATCCCAAAACGTAGGAAAGATTTTCAGTACGCAAAGATAGTGTGAGGGATGGACGATTGTCTTGTCTTCACCATTCGATCATTTCTCTGCCAAATTAGGTGACGCCGTCCCAAAACGAAGGAAAAAGGCATTTTCAGACAAAAATAGGGTGAGGGATAGCATGAGTTTTGTCTTCACCATTCGATCATTTCTCTCGCCACCAGGCGTGAGCGACCAAAACGTAGCGGAAAGATTTTCAAAGTAGGTGATATACTATATTAGTCTTCCACTGCCGATCATTTTCCTGCCAAATTAGGTGGGATGCCGTCCCAAACAGAAGGAAAGATTTTTCAGACAAAAAGCAGGGGGTAGAGGATATACGAGCGTTTTGTCTTCACCATTCGATCATTTCTCTGCCAAATTAGGTGCGACGCCATCCCAAAACGAAGGAAAGATTTTCAGACAAAAATAGGGGGTGCAGGGATATGCCCAGTATTGTCTTCACCATTCGATCATTTCTCTGCCAAATTAGGTGTGACGCCATCCCAAAACGCAGGAAAGATTTTCAGACAAAAATAGGGGTGAGGTGATGGTTACCAGCTATGTCTGGCACCATTCGACTCAGTTTCTCTGCCAAATTAGGTGTGACGCCATCCCAAAACGAAGGAAAGATTTTCAGACAAAAATAGGGGGAAGAGGAGAAAATAGCTTGTTTCACCACTTATCATTTCTGCTAAACAGTGACGCACTAAAACGAAGGAAAGTATTTTCAACAAAAAGGTGGTGAGGGAGAAAGAGTTCATTTCACCATTCGACTCACTTGCACAAATTAGGTGTGACGCCATCCCAAAACGTGAAGCGAAAGATTTTCAGACAAAGTTAGGTGGTACGCTGAGTTGTCTTCACCATTCATCATTTCTCTACAATTAGGTGATGCTACCCAAAACGGAAGAAAGATTTAATAAAAGAAGAGATATACGAGTTCTGTCTTCACCATTCGATCATTTCTTCTGCCAAATTAGGTGTGACGCCATCCCAAAACGAAGGAAAGATTTCTCAGACAAAAAGATAGGGGGTGAGGGATATACGAGTGTTGTCTTCACCATTCGATCGTTTCTCTGCCAAATTAGGTGTGACGTGCCGTCCCCAAAGCGTAGTAAGATTTTCAGACGAAAAATAGCGGGTGAGGATATGTACGATGTTTTGTCTTCACCATTCGATCATTTCTCTCGCCAAATTAGGTGGGACGCCATCCCAAAACGAAGGAAAGATTTTCAGACAAAAAATAGGGGTGAGGGATATACGATTGTTCTATTCGATCATTTTCTGGCAACAGTATACTCCCAAATGAATAACATTTCATAATGCAATGCAAAGAGACATAATGAGCTGTTCTGCCTGTTCACGCTTTCTGCTAAATAGGCGCATGCACCAAAAATCGAAGATTGATGCAACAGTATATGATGACATTGTCTTTACCCACGATCATTTCTTCAAGCAATTAGGGGTATTATTGATCTCAAACGAAGGAAAGATTTTCTAGACAAAAAGATAGGGGGTGAGGGATACACGAGCCATGTCTTCATCCATTCGATCATTTCTCTGCCAAAATTAGGTGTGACGCCATCCTCAAAACGAAGGAAAGATTTTCAGACAAAAAATAGCGGGTGAGGTATATACGAGTTTAGTCTTCACCATTCGATCATTTCTCTGCACAAATTAGGTGTGACGCCATCCTGGTAAAACGAGGGAAAGATTGTCAGACAAAAAATAGGGGGTGAGGGTATATAACAGAGTATTGTCTTCACCATTCGATCGGCTCTCTGCCAAATTAGGTGTGACGCCATCCCAAAACGAAGGAAAGACTTTCAGACGAAAATAGTAATAGGGGAGACATGAGTTTTTGTCTTCACCATTCAATTGTCACGAGTTAGGTGTACGCATCTCAAAACGAATAAAGAAGCCTTACAAAAGAAAGGAGGATACAATATTCATCTCGCCAGTCTGATCATTTCGCCAGATGTGTGACGCCATCCCAAAACGAAGGAAAGATTTTCAGCGACAAAAGATAGGGGGTGAGGGATATACGAGCTCGGTTCTTCACCATTCGATCATTTCTCTGCCAAATTAGGTGTGTACGCCATCCCAAAACGAAGGAACGATCTTTCAGACAAGCAAGAGGGTGAGGGAGGCTGAGAGCTTCGTCTTCACCATTCGATCATTTCTCTGCCAAATTAGGTGTGACGCCATCCCAAAACGAAGGAAAGATTTTTCAGACAAGAACAGGGGGTGAGGTATATACGAGTTTTTGGTCTTCACCATTCGATCATTTCTCTGCCAAATTAGGTGTGACGCCAATCCCAGTACCAGCGAAGGAAAGATTTTCTGGGACAAAAAATAGGGGGTGAGGGATGTGCCAGCTTTGTCTTCACCATACGATCATTTCTCTGCCAAATCAGGTGTGACGCCAACCCAAAACGTAGCGAAAGATTTTCAGACAAAAACAGGGGGTGAGGTATATACGAGTTTTAGTCTTCACCATTCGACTCATTTCTCTGCCAAATTAGGTGTGACGCCATCCCAAAACGGAAGGAAAGATTTTCAGACAAAAAATAGGGGGTGAGGGATACACGAGTTTTGTCTTCTACCCGTCTGATCATTTTCGCTGCCAAACTAGGGAGACGCCATCCCAAAAACGGAGGAAAGATTTTCAGACAAAAATATGTGGGTGAGGGATATGCGCGCTTTGCTCCTCGCCCATTCGACTCGTCTTCCGCTGCCAAATTAGGTGTGACGCCATCCCAAAATCGTAGCTGAAAGATTTTCAGACAAAAAATAGGGGGAGGGATACACGAGTTTGTGTCGTTCACCATTCGATCATTTCTCCGCCAAATTAGGTGTGGGACGCCATCCCAAAACGAAGGAAAGATTTTCAGACAAAAATAGGGGGTGAGGGATATAACGAGTTTGTCTCCGCCTATTCGATCGCTTCTCTGCCAAATCAGGGTGTGACGCCATCCCAACGAAGGAAAGATTTTTTATAAGGAGGGTATTTGCTACCGATCTTCCAAAGTGGATCCAAAACGAAGGAAAGATTTTCAGACAAAAAATAGGGGGTGAGGGATATACGAGCTATGTCCTCACCATTCGATCATTTCTCTGCCAAATTAGGTGTGACGCCGTCCCAAACGAAGCAGGAAAGCTTTTTCAGACAAAAATAGGGGGTGAGGGATATACGAGCTTTGTCTTCACTCGTTCGATCATTTCTCTGCCAAATTAGGTGTGACGCCACTCCCAAAACGAAGGAAAGATTTTTCAGACAAAGTACAGGTGGGTGGAGGTATATACGAGTTTCTGTTCACCATTCGATCATAAGTAGCTGAGACGAGATTTTATGTGAGTAGAGTTTCTCTTACTTGTCTCCTTAGTGGACCTTCAAACAGGAAATTTCACAATTAGTTTTTGGAACTTTCTTTGCTTCTCTAAATTAGGTGGTGATGCCATCCCAAAACGAAGGAAAGATTTTCAGACAAATGAAATAGGGGGTGAGGTAGATACGAGTTTTGTCTTCACCATTCGATCATTTTCTGCTCAATTAGGTGTGATGCTATCTCCAAAACGTAGTAAGTGATTTACAAAAATAGTGAGGGAGATTACAGTTATTGTCTACCTATTCGATTATTTCTCTGCCAATTAGGTTATGCTATCCTAGGTGAAGGAAAGAATAGAGCAAAATGGGTGAGACATAATGAGTTTTGTCTTCACTCGATCATTTCTCTGCAAATTAGGTATGCCATCCCAAACGAAGGAGAGACTGCATTAAGTGGATATAGTATTTGTAAACTTATTCGATCATTTTCAGAAATAGGTGGATATCCAAACGAAGGAGATTTTCGTACAAAAATAGGTGATATACGGTTTTGTCTTCACCATTCGACTATTTCTCGCCAAATTAGGTGTGCCATCCTAAAACGTAGAAAGATTTTCAGACAAAAATAGGGTGAGGGATACTGCATTGTTTTCACCATTCGATCATCTTCTCTGCCAAATTTGGTGTGATGCCCTCCTGAAATGAAGGACAGATTTTCAGA
>JAZHYW010008764.1:0-35091 GCA_037355805.1 Ixodes ricinus | reverse complement strand
CAAATAAATAAATAAATAAATATATCACTAATAAAATAAATGAAAGCTGTTGCTCCAAGTTCAATTTACAAAAAGTTTCAGGTATCTTAAATATGTTGCTCTTAGGTACCAAAAGCCAAGATTAGGGACAATGAATGTAAAGAATTTTCAAGAAAAAGTTATACATCCCACACTTGTTTGAGACGCAATTTAAATATTTTGACAGGATTTCACACATGTATACAGTGTGATACAGGTCTATGCATATTGATATGCTACATTTTGCATGAGTACAATATTCTCAAAACAGGGGAGAACAAATCTTTCATACGAGATTCACTGGCACAGTCATTGTTACCAACACGCTCTTCAGTTAATGTGAGATTCACTAAGCCATTAGACATTTTGGAAATCTGTTCTCGCATACAGAAATGCACATCCTGGAGGTCTTTTTTTAAATTGAAAATTTTGCAACAAGACGTTTCTCGAGCTCGAGCTCAAGAAACGCAGTGCATGGCGAGTCTTGAGCGTCTCGTCATCCCTTCACAGCCAATGAGAATGCGACATTAGCCGACACGGCCACCGGAGAACCAATCACGAACCAGGAAGATAACGAGTCACACCCTGCGTTTCTCAGAAAGTATCACGATCCCCAAAAAGGGATCGGATCTCCACACCATTGCACCGCTTCAACGGACAATCTCCCAACTTATGCACCTGATACACCGTGTATACCATCGTAGATTTGGCATGCGAGAATCGGACACCTTACGCATTGCAGAAGCCGTACTTATTTCAGGGCCTATGGCAAGCCATATTTGGCCCCCAAAACAACCGAAAAAGCAAAACTTAATATTGCGCTGCGCCAAGCATACAAGACCGCCTTAGGACTACCTCCCAAGACTTCAACGAAGAATTTGTTGCGACTAGGAATTCACAACACCTGGGAAGAGAAAAAACAGGCACATCACATCTCCCAACTAGAAAGCCTTAAATTAACACCTACCGGAGGAGCCACACTGATAAAGTTTGGCAACGTGACACCCATCTTGCAAGAACACAAAGAACGAGTACCTCTGCACCTAAGAAAAGCCATTTGTGTAGCCCAGACTCCGAAGAACGTGGATCCGGTTTACAATAAGACTCAGCGCATCGCTAGAGCAGGAACCATGAGCACCAAATACGGCGATAGCCCAATAGCAAGATACACCGACGTGTCCCCGTATCCGCATCAGTCAGCCCATGGTGTAAGTGTAACCAATTCAGCAGGGCAAAAAATGACGGCCCTCACAGTCCGCACAACATCTACAGAAGTCCCCGAGGAAATTGCCATTGCCCTAGCCGCAACGACAGGCGACGATACCATCACAGTGCTCACAGACTCCCAGGCAGCCTGCGGCAATTACCTGCGGGGACGCGTCTCCAAAACAGCATTTCGTATCCTCGAGACCATCCCCTGGCTCCCCGAAGTTCACCTCGTCTGGGTACCCGGACACGAATACCTCGAAGGTAATGAGGCGGCATATGCCGCTGCCCGCGCGCATACACACCGGGCCATTACCCAAGAGGGAACAGCCTTACTTATTGCCCCCACGACCGACCTGCTCATCACGTATGCCGGCATACTAGCCCACTACCGCTGCGGCCGAAGAAAATACCCGGCTCCGCACCCGCTATCAAGAGATGAAGCCACCATCCTCCGAAGACTTCAGACCAACACATATCCCCAAAGCACCCTTCTTCATGCCATCTATCCCTCTCAATACCCCGCCACCTGTAATTTCTGGCCTTCTCCCGGCAACTTTTACCATCAGATAAGGGAATTCCAACAAACCCCGGACCTCACTCACAAACCAACCCCATTCTAGGAGCAGTGGATGGCATGCCTGACCAGCCCTGACCCTGGGATCCAGCAAGACCTGGTGACAATGGCCAGGATAGCCAGCCGCAGCCAGAGTATCCCGGACTAAGGATGCCCTCCACCGGGCGCGTGCCCTAACATCTGCACCTGATGCTCGCTAAATAAAGATGTATTCATTCATTAAAAGGTAACTGCAAAGAAATTTTTTTTTTAATTAGCCAATTGGAACAAGCATGTCTCAAAACAATTTTGTCCTCGAAAAAAAAATTTGTTTACAGGAATCTTTATTGCGCGAGACTGATTTACGTTTGCGGCTATTTCGTCCGTTTTAAATCGCGCGCCACAAAGCCGGTATTATACTTCACGGAGTGGCTGCTATACGCCACGGAGTGGCTGCTAGACGTCACGGAGCGACGTCCGATAGGAACTCTTCTTATTGGCTAAAGATTGATTGACAGCTTAGATCTTGGTTGATAAACCTTTGTGATATGTTGTAATTTCCTTTTGAGCGGCATATTCTTACGTTTAAAGAATAACCCATGTAATAAGAGTTATTATTCTTTACAAAAGGTTTAAAAGACGGGCACTTCCGTTTGGATTCATACCATAACAAACAAAAGCTTCGCCATTCTTTCATGGCCGCCGAAGTCTCTGCTCCCGCCTGCCTCGCCTACCTCGACTAGTCGTTTCGCCGAAGTGATCAGTGTGTCGTGCTGTCCCAGGTGCTTGAGTGAGACTTCCTGAAGTGAAGTAGTGTGTGTTTAGCAGCTGTCGGAGGTGTTAGTGATAGGAAGCGACGAAGGGTTTTGGCTTTCATAGCGCGGTTTGTTACTTTTGTTTTCCTCTTTGCTTTCTTAGGGTGCTTTTTTCTTCTTGCGCGTGCAAATGCCGACTTTTGGGAGATGTTAGCTCCTGTAAAGCGGCGCCGTTGCTCTGTAAAGTGCTGCAAGATGAGTGATCGCGACAGCGAGCCTTGGAGCAGTCATGTCGCCCCGAAAGATGAAAGATATTTGGCTGGACGCAATCGGGCGTTTGCGTAGCCACAAACGTGTCCAGGTACGTTCTCGTAATTTCGCTCCGGAGGCCTTCGAGATTCGCACCGAGTGCACCGAGCGTCCGTGACTGAGACACAGCTGTTACGTAAAAAACACGTAACAGCTGTCCGCAGAAGCCTTCGGACGTCCGAATTCTGCGTTAGCCGTCAGATTTTTCTGGGCTTCCAAACCGTTTTACGCAAAGTTGTTTGAATTGGATGTGTACTGGTATCGTAAATCTTGGCTTGTGATTGCGCCGTTGTAGATCATCTTATTCGTTTTGCTGGAGAGACGCAAACGGCGGGCATAAGAAAATCGTTGGCCTATTCCGCATACCTCGCAAATGCACTTCCCCCGTACCTTGCGAAAAGCGCAAAAGACGGAGTCCACACGGTCCTGACATCCCAGTCTTTTACTGCTTTAAAGCAGTTTGTACCTGCTGTACTTCGTTTCACATTATGTTGTACCGCAGCGAAGGCTAGAAGCGCGCGCTCATAGCGTTGGCAGCCGCTCTTAAGTCACGAGAGCTTGTGCCGCCGAGATGTGCCCCAGAGCAAGGAGCTCGCGCTTGTAGCCTTTCCTGCGGTACATCATAAGGTGAAACAGAGTTTAGTAGGTATGTCTACTGAAGCTGCCATTTGAAACTAGCGACAGTGCCAGAGAAAAACAGACAAAGTAGGGAAAGCTTGCTCGCCTTCCCCATTTTCTGAACTCTCAAGTGATTGTACCATAATAAATGGACCAACGCCTCTTCCCAAAATAAAGAGAAAGCACTATGTTCACTACGTAAAAAATGGTCTCAGTTCATGCATCTGTGGGCAGGCAGGAAATCTTGCCCAATTTTATTCACACCACATGATGAGCCCAACAAACTCACACGAGATTTACAGAAAAATATCGGGATGACTGATGTTTTCCTTAAATTATGTATAACCGGTCGTTTGCAGGACCGAATCATATACCCGAGTGGTGTGCGTCGCTGCGCAAACACGTCGCAGTACAAACGCAGTCCAACGACATGAAGCATAAAAACGGCAGATTTAGGACAACAATCCGGAGTCCATTGTTCAATTAAAACGACGTAAATTTGTTGAAAACACCCGCAGCTTTTTACTCACGATATGCATCGGGAATCTTCCAGATTTTGAAGCGGAACGAAGGAAGATTTACTTTTAAAGTAAATCACTGCGTCCTGAACCAGCTGGACCGAATCAGCTGACGATGACGGGACAGAACCCGTTGAACCTCAACCCCACAACAACCAATTTGCGCTCCATGTTAGTGTGGGTTTCTACATCCAAGACCCGCATGCGCCCCGGTGATTGCAAAAGGCAGGTAAACGGACACACGGGATTGTTTTCAAATCTCCCAGAAGTTTATTAGCAAACTTATTTCGTAAACAAGTACAAACTTGCAAGCAATCCGTGATATGTGAAAAGGTACAAAGAAGCTGTTACAGAACTGAGAAGATTACTAAGCAAAGAAGAACCGGGGTGAGTCTTAGGTAGTGTCTTTTTTCCCAGCAGCCGGCAGAATTATTTTCCCGAAATTCCCCCGACAGTCACCACTCACTGTCGATAAAATCACTTCATCGAACAACGTTTCATCGACACGCGATGTTTCATGAGACAGCTCAGATTAGCTTTCCTATCCTAGCTTCTTTTTTCTTCTTGTAATGAGCCGCTCCAGACTGTATCCACGAAATGACGTGTATGGGTGGGACAGGTGGGTTAATATTTTTGTAATGGGCCGCCGCAGACTGTCGCCACGAAGTGGCGTGAACGGGTGGGCTGGGTCGGTGAACACGCGCCTTAGAAATACACGCCCGGCGAAATGTCCCTACAACGTGCATTTCGCGTAACGAGTGACGATGAAACGTTAGTGTCGACGAAACGTGTCTACATAACGTGTACCAACGAAAAGGTGTCCATGAAACGTGTTTCACAAAACGCCAGGAGAATAAGAAAGTCAGTATTCTACCTGCAGTTGTCACATGATTGTAGACAGCTAATCATAGGCGACTGCCGATAGAATTTCGGAGAAATTGTTTTCCCGCCTACTAGGAAATTGACACTGCCTAATTCTAGAGGTATTCCGGAATGGAAAGGTCAATTTTGGCAAAGGAGTAGGTTGCAGCGCACTTACGATGGAAATACCGGACTTGAAATATGTAGTCCGAGATATATGTCAAACCGGGCACTGCAGAACAACCAGCCAAACACAAAAACGAAAAGAAAGTAGTCTGTGAAGATTCAACACGATGTTGCAGAATCAGTAATTTGCCAAACCAAACACTAAACGCATCACATGAATTCCTTGGGCTTTTTTGAAGAAATCACTTGTTGCCGATATACGCGTAGGACTTTTCTAACACTGGAAGCCTTGGTACACTCGAATACGTTGCCGCGGACGAAATCTCCGGCAGCCCCGCTGGTCGGAGCATAGCATACAAGAAACTAGGCCGGGAAAGAGACATTCCGGGATTGGAAAGAGCTACTACGTCATTCGTGAAACCTTTGCCACATGATGACGCTCCTGCCGTTACCCGCGCCCAGACAGCGGAGTCAAGTGATAAAAATAGCCTCCGGTTCATTGGTCCGGCGATTTCGCACCTTCTTCCACGCTTTCAACTTAAAGAGAGAGAGAGAAAAAGGCAGGAGTAGAAAAATAGGAGCTCTTTCGAGGCCAGAAGGGGTGTGCCCTCGCAAAGGTTTATCTTCAGGCGCATCCCAGCAATGAACACAACGAGAGGATTTGCCACATAAATCCTCTTGAAAGTTGGACCCAAAGTTAATAGTGCAGCGGGTGCTATCTATGGCCTTAGCCTTCAGGCAGGTCCCGTGTTCTGCCTTATCTCTAGCTTGGAGGCTGTAGTCACGTGATCCTATTCGGAGACCCGATTGGCCGAAAAAGCATAGCGTCCACTCTATTGTAAATGCCGAGTGAACAGGATAGCTCTATACTTCCTAAGAAACTGCCCAACCCAAAACGTGACCCCCAAGGGGGAATCCAAGCACTAGCTGATCGGGGCAGGTGGCTAGCGCGGCGGTGCACTGATACACCTAGAAGTGTTAAAGGAGAGGAGGATGCTCATTGTCGGTGTACAAGTACACTGGCTGGGTAACGGAGGGTGCATCTTCCAGGAAAAGGGTGCATGTGCGCCTGATGCACCTTTTCCCCTTTTTTCTTAGAGTTGGGCCTCAGTCAACACCTCCCAGACAGCTTTAAAGCTTGTGCGTTACACTCTAAAAAAAGGGTATCACGTTACACCCTTTTGTCCCATATAATACACCTCAAAACTTCTGTACGACGTACAACGCCCTATAGTCGAACAGACGGCCCCAAATTTACGAGGGGCTTGATAACGGTGCGATATAACTTGTTAAACAGCTAAAGTACGCATCAAACACAACAGAAAGAAAACACTGAGTTTTTGCAGTCGGGCCAAGAAAACCCGATCATTTTTTTTTGCAATCAGTAACACGTACATTAGCTATTTTGATAAGTTGTACCACACGGCTATCAAGTCCTTCGTAAAATTTTAGGGTCGTCTGTTCGACTATAGGGCGCTGTACGTCAAATTGAAATTGGGGGTGTATTATGTGGGACAAAAGGTGTGATAATACACCCTTTTTCCTGAGAATGTACGTCAAATGACGTCACGTCCGGGGTCCCGCACGAGCGCTGATTGGAAGCGAGTCCCGCGTCAGCGTTCGCGTGGGACTATGATAGGAAACGAGTCCCACGCGAACGCTGACGCGGCACTTGCATCCAAAAGTTGAGGCCGTCTGTTCGACGTCAGCGCGCTGTACGTCCAACTGAAGTTTTATGGTGTCGTAGATGGGACAAGGGGTCTCTGAGAGTCGAAGTAAGATTTATTGAAAGTTAAAAAGATAAAAAAGTTGCATCGCCCATTTAATGGGATACAGAAACACGTTTCGCTCCAAAAACGCGATATATCAATCAAGCCGTCAAGAAGCGATTTTGGGTGCCGGTTGTATAGCGTCCGTCCTCTGGATCATGAAGCTCACCGAATGAGCCGCGGCTGGATTGTCGACCCACGCGAGGTTGGCGAGTGGGAAACCAGATCGCTCACGTCTTTTAACGTGCGGAAGAAAGGCTGCTTTTATGATAAATAAACTCTGCCATGTAGATGACTCCCCGGCCTTATTTCGGGCTCTTCATTCATGTACGGGGATGAAAGGTAAAACGTGAGTGCTCTACTCTCCCTTTTCCATCAGCTGTACTCAGCCTGCCAGCATGTACAATTAGGACGCACGCCGTTCCAATAAGATATATAAGCCAAATTTTCATTGGTAATTTTTGTTCCCGCTTCCACGGCAGCTCGATTCTGCTTTCTGCTCTGCTGGGAACGGCCTGCCAAGTGATTCTTTTTGCCCGAGAACACGTTCCCAGAGTGACCGCAAATAATGATTAGGTAGCACGAATCATAACTAGGGTGTTTCTGTCAATGGATTGCATGACTCGGGTAAGAATACCCGATACTCCGCCAACGTCCGTGCGCGTGCAGCGTTATGGAATATCCTTTTCGGAGGTATCGGAACAATAGAATAACAATTTCGAATGTACAATGTACAGCAGCCGAATGACGGCTGCTGTCGATCGACGAACGAGCGGGAGGAGCCGAGCACGAAGCTAGCGCACGCAGCTCAATACAGACTTCAGTTACGTGCGATCTTCCGATCCCACGTGGAGGTGAAGCAATCGCACGCGCACCGCCCAGCCTCATAGAAACGTGGCGGTGCAGTGTTCAGGCATCCTGCTCCGAGCACGATCAGCACGATGCGACTAATTCCCTCCGGGAATTATTTGGAGCGATACGGGCCACCGCCTTTAAAGCGGTGCATGCAAACGCGTTCTTGCACGACCAAGAAGATATCAACAAAAAGCGCCCCAACACCGAACCAAAGCCACCGAGGGAATTCCATGTCAAATTTCTAGTGTCGCGAGGAAGGGCACTGTGGCACGTCGACGCGCAAAAGCTCCTGTGACGCTACTGCGTGTGGTGCCGTGATATCGAGTCCCCAACAGACCGTTCGGAAAATACGCAGATCCCCCTTCTGATCGTCTTTTCTACGAATTACGACACTCGGATGTTCGGCACCTAGTACCCATGTAGGAAAAAGCAGCTGTCCACGTCCATTTAACCTATTGCAATTTAGAGCTTTGAGAAGGCAGGACGCCAAGTGAACAGTGCGCATATAGGCTTACATTTTGTCGCATTTATTTTTACCTGGGGACGAGTTCGTTCTGTTTGTGTACTCTGATCTCACAGTGATAAGACGAAAAGATTGCTTCGTTTTCAGAATGTACGGAGCATAGGAGTTGACCAGAGGTTTTCCCGACAGGTCACTAGATTGCTGAAGGGAAAACGAGCGTTTCATGCGACAGCATCGCGGAGCACCTGTTTGCCTCGTAGTTTCCAGTTTGGAGAAGGAGCGTTTCGCGTGAAAGACGTCGGTTTCATAGGTCTTGTTAATAGAGATCACCACACAATAACATTTTAGCAGACCGTATACGATGCGGATTGCAGTTTCAGCGAGCGTGCGTTCAATCCGTGCTTCAAAGTGACGGCGCGAGCTCCCTCTAGCAACGAGAAGTTCCAACTGATGACTAATTTATGCGCATAATATTAAATGGTGAAAAAAAACAAAAACAAAAACGGGAGTATGCGATTATTTATACGATGAAAAAGCAAAATTTTACCTTGATTTAGGACTACTTTGGAATAAATGAATGTGAGCGAGCCCTAGCTGCTTTCGAGTGACCGATAATTGACCCCTTAAGTGACTACGCCACAACATGGCGTCTGGGTCCAAACAAACCGTTGCTAGGGACGTTGCTATGGACTAATACATGGAGACTCCACATGAGGCTAGATTTTTGCTTACAAGTAAGTAAATATTTTTTTGTAAGCAACCTAACTTCTTGATATCTAATTATGAAGATGCTCTTGTCGTCTTAGTGTCGTATTGCAATGATGAAAGCCATTTCTGAACTATTACACTCCGCTTTGCATTGGTAGCAGACGACACGATAGATTTGCTGGCCTCTGTTGCAGCGGGCGTCTTCATTGAATTGCGTCGGTAAACGAGCCACAAAAACAAGTGCATCGCCATGGCCGTAGACGCCTCCGCAATGTGCGTTTTTTCTGTGAAAAACACAGCTTGGTTCAGAGGGTTGAAAATGCCGTAAAATCAAACCGCGTCCTGCAGATCAGTTACGACGACAAACTGAAGTGCATTACCGACGTAGTGCAGGCCAGCACGAGAAAAAATCGTACGCCGAAGAGGTAAGTCGTTTGGTATTATTATTAGTGAGGTTGTTAGGCTATTAAAGAATTGCATGTCTATAGCAATATCGGAGTATTTTTTTTTTCTTTTTTTTCCCCTTTGGTATACATCAAATTCCGTGGATGTGCACTTTTGGTGAAGATCTCCATCGAACCCGCGATGCGAGTACAATCTGTAAAATGCATCCTAATTTTAATAACCGTAGACTCAAGGGCCCCCTTATAGTGTTGTTAATTTAATTATAGAAGACCCCTCTTGTAATCATTGATTTACGTTGAACCCGCGACGCCAGTTCAATGTAAAATACATTAGTTATAAAAACTTTAGACAACTTAGAAGACCCTCTTTTAATTGTTTTCATCCATCGAACTAAGAAAAAATAACATATAAATATATTTAAAAAATTTAATTGAGATATAGATATATGAACCATGTTGAATTAACCTGAGACTGGGGTAGAGAAGAAACATCAAAACGTAGAAGGGAAAGAAAATAGACAGGACGACGTCTCAATATATGGTTCGTTTGGCCCTTCTTTTACATCAAGGCAACTGTCCGCCAGTGCTACATGTATTCACCTTATGTTTTTTATCCAGGTTTTTCGCGCTTTGGGGTCTTGCGGAAATCTAAATAAACTGCAAAAAGTTTTCTCCACGCGATGGTTACAACCAGGTAGGAAGCATCCTCCCATAGCGCGAGTCCGCAAACAAAATTTGGGATCTCAACCGATCGCCTGAAGTGATTTCCTTACGGGTGCAATGCGATCTTTTAGCAGACGATCATCTCGATCGACGCCCGGACTTTCGATAAACCATATTTTGCATCGCACCCCACTATGAATTCTTATAAGTGTCTGAAACTCATTATATTTCAAACAAATGCAATATCAGAATATCGTCTTCATTCACACGATTCAAACAATGGCGCCGGCTTGGCCGGCCGGCGTGTGGTAGACGGCATACTACTTGCATTCGTCGTCTGCTGCAGGCATCTTGAGGACCGTAAGTTGCAGTCGCGGTTGGGGCCAGTCGGAGTTCGCAAGACGCTAATTTCTTCGATGTGAAACTGCCGTTTTTGCCTTGTGTCGTGTGCAGCTCTCGTGTTTCCGCTTTAGAATGGCAATCTGGGCTAGTTGGTTCATGATAACTTTCAGGGCGCCGAAAATACACAAGGACTTGTCCTTGTGTATTTTCGGCGCCTGAAAGTTATCGTGTTCCCGCGTTGGAGTGCATAGTTAACGTTCGTGCGCTCTACGGGGCGAGTGCGTGCGTGGACCTGGACTGCTCCGAAGATAGTTCTAAGGAGCCGGTGCCGCTGTCACTGGGTTGGATTTCGTCGTCCCAGAAGCTTTTCTCCACCTCCTACTTGACACTGAGAACTTTTTCACGGTTTGTGTGTGCTCGGTGGTTAAATGATTCTGATAGAGCTGTCTTCGGTCGTGACAGTGCACTGTCACAACCGTTGATGTGCGTCGTAAATAGTGTATGTAGCTTTGGGACTAATGAAAAAAAAAACTGTTTTGGCATTCTACGAGTTTTTCTAAATTTGCCCCTAAAACGCGAGCATTCGTCAGTGTACTACAAAAATTAAGACGCGAGCTGCACGCGGTATTAATTTTGCATGCATTTTTGTAGCGCAGCATACGAAAGGAGTGCAGCTGCCCTCGTACTCTCCGTCAATTACAGCCTTCGTTCGCCGCGGGAGGCGACAAGAAAGCACTCTCTCGCCGACGGCGACCGCATGTATCGATTTAGCGAGCGACGAAGCGATCGACGGAGACAGCGACAAGCGACGGCGATTTCTCACGGTCACCCGTCGCGTCGCTCGGATTTTTAATTTCTAGGGAACGTCGCTCATCGCCTTGGCCGCTTCTTCCCGTCGCTTTCATGCGGTTTGCCTCGTCGCGCAACTTGCCTATCGACTGCAAATAACTACAGTGCTGATACACGACGACAAGTTTGCGCACTCAAATGGTCAGCATAAAAGACTTATGGGCAGTCAAAGAAGCGAGCGGGGAGGAAGTGGCCGAGTGGGCTAAAGCGTCTCACCGCGAATGCTTGCGCTGGGAACCTCCTGGGTTCGATCCGCACTGCCACCGCCCGTAAGTTAGCGATTAGAGTGATGAAGTAAGCGTGTGTTTGTGTTGAATGCATTGTGTGGAGTGGGTGCTAAAAATGTGGGTGTGCATGTTTATATGTATATACTTGCAAATGTGGAAGAATTGAAATAAACTGTAAATAATCGGCTTCCTTTTTGTGTACGGTTAATTGGACGGTGACTAGCACCACCTGGATTACTCATTTCCAGTTTAAATTTTTTGTTGCGCCTGCCACCTGCTGCAAAGTGGCATAAACCCACACCTTTTTCCACCGGAAATCACGTGTCTGAGTTGCGTTTCCGGTCTTCCGAAGGTAGGTAGCAACGTTACTAGAACTCTCAGTTGGGAAACTCACCGTTGAAACCTGGGCCGCAGGCGTCCACCGATACCGAGCTAAATGCGACAACAGCGCCACTCTGTATCATTTGTGCTAACTGTAGTCGCCTTGAGCTTTTAGAAAGCATGTTTTTGCGTAAAAACAAACGAAAAACACTCTTTTTGTAGTAACGTTTATTGGAGATTAGTACAAAACGGGGGCGCGTGTTGTTTTCTAAAATCTTTAGTTTGGAAGTTTTGCAGTACAATTAATATTGTTTTTATACAACCGTGCCTCAGCGGTGATTTCAGGTAGCGCGTCCCGAGCTAGGCGCATATTAACCTAATAGTAAATCTCGGCGCGTCCGCCTGGGAGTCGGGGGCGGTGCCTCGAAGCCCTTTCCACAGTATCTGTTCTGGCCCCAAACGGCCGATTACAATGAATATGGAAGTAGCGTGCAGTTCCTCGACTGGCCGCTGCGGGAGAAGTGGCGGCGTTGGGATCGCCATTAGCTCGGTTCTCGTGGACGGATCGGTGCCACTTTTTCAGAGCAGTCTCTATGGCAGTTTCCCAACTGAGTGGTTCTAGTAACGTTGGTAGGTAGAAACGATACTAGAACTCTCAGTTGGGAAACTCACTGTTGAAACCTGGGCCGCTGGTGTCCACCGAGACCGAGCTAAATGCGACAACAGCGCCACTCTGTATCATTCGTCTTAACTGTGGTCGCCTTGAGCTTTTAGAAAGCATGTTTTTGCGTAAAAACTAACGGAAAAACTCTTTTTGTAGTAACTTTTATTGGAGTTTAGTACAAAATGGGGGCGCGTGTTGTTTTCTAAAATCTTTAGTTCGCAAGGTTTTGCAGTATAATTAATATTGTTTTTATACAACCCTGCCTCAGCGGGGATTTCAGGTAGCGCGTCCTGAGTTAGGCGCATATTAACCACGGTAGTAAACCGCGGCGCGTCCGGCTTGGGAGTCGGGGGTGGTACCTCGAAGCCCCTTCCACAGTATCTGTTCTGGCCCCAAAATGGCCGATTACAACGAAAATGGAAGTCACGTGCAGTTTCTGGACTGGCCGCTGCGGGAGAAGTGGCGGCGTTGGGATCGCCATTAGCTCGGTTCTCGTGGACGGATCGGTGCCACTTTTTCAGAGCAGTCTCTATGGCAGTTTCCCAACTGAGTGGTTCTAGTAACGTTGGTAGGTAGCGCTAGTTACTAGCTAGAGGTAGTAGAATACATGGATTCTACTTTGAGGCTAGTAACAGTTACTAGCTTCGTGACCTAGTAACCGTTACTAGCTTGACCGTTACTACCTCAGGCTACTAGGTACCTAGTAACATATGTGACAAGCGGTTACTAGCTCTTACCTAGTAAATACTATTAGCTTTTTTTTTTTTTTTTTTTAAGAGTGCGGCGTGCAACAGTCGGGTGACGAGAATGTTTTGGACTTAATCAAGAACCTTTCAGAAAGACTTGGACTTCCGACAATATCGGAGCATTCTGTAGAGGCAGCTCACAGACTAAGGGTGAGACAAGGACGAGTAGCTCCAATATTAGTCACGGAGAGGAACTTTCGGGACCTTTGGATCAAAAAACAGGTTGCTCGAAGTGAGAAGAGAATTTATGGAAACGAGAACTTAACAACAACTACCAAGAGCCTTCTCTGGACGACAAAAAATACGGCCACAAATAAAGGTTATAGATACGTCTGGGTGAAGAATGGACATGTGTTTGCCAGACAGAGAGAGGGCGCTGTGGTGATCCGGATTGAAAACGAAACCGATTTATACAAACTGAGGTAAATGGATAGCTCCATCAATGAAATAAATTCTTTTGAAAGTTTTGCTCATTGGGACGAGTATGCGAGTCAGGTGATGGACGAGGGAAAAACAAAGGAAGTACTAAATATAATACACATTAACGTAAGGAGCATCAGCAAAAACTGGGAACAATTTAATGTGTACCTAGAAAGATTAATCGTCTTGATGTGTTAGTTATAACAGAAACGCACATAAAGTCGGTGGAGGAATGCGATTATCAATTACCTGATTTTCACTCTGTGTCACTATGCAGAGAAAAGGGACAAGGAGGAGGCGTACTTTTTTTATACGAATAATGATTGGATAGCTGAGCAGTTTGCAGCATCTCTAGATCACGCTGAAATAATCGTTATTTCTGTAAGCAAAAATGACCTTCCTTTTCTTGTTATTGCTTTATACAGACCACCCAGTGCAGATTTAAATTTGTTTTACAATGACTTTGAAGGCTTGCTAAGAAGGTTCAACAACAACCAATGTGTAATCATCATTGGGGATCTGAACATTGATGTTATGAACCAAAGCAAGTCTGGGGTTGGAGATTATCTAGACATATTGTCAGGCTACGGTTTACAGAACTTAATCCGTGATTACACCAGAGAAGAGTATCTAGGTGACAAAGGAACTAGAACCTGCATAGGTCACGCGGTCGTTCGAATTAGTGATATGATAACAATATCCGGTGTTATTAAAAATAAAGTCGCGGATCATTACTTTATAACCATAAAAGTTTTAAGTGCCAATTTTTCCACGGACAATAGTGATGAAGATGGTTTCAGATGTGTCCTAGATTCCAAAATAAGAGACCGACTTATTTGTCAATATATATCTGGGACTCTTTACTCGGACAAGACCACGTTGCAATGTACGAACTGATGGTGGATAGATTCAACCGCATATACAGTGATTCTAAGAGAAATGTAAGGTTAAAACAACGAAGACAAGAAAATAACTGGATAAATAAAGACATTTTAGAACTGTGCTACGCAAAAGATAAATTATGGAACCGATGCAAACAACACCCGCACGACATTCAATTACGAAGAGAATTCAGGGAAATGAAAAATAAAGTGACTGCGAAAGTACGGTTAGCGAAGAGGAACTACCACAATATCGAGTTCCATCGGCCAAAGGGGAACGTGAAAAAAAACGTGGGATGTAGTAGATAAGATAATAGGAAAACAACAACAAAAAAAGCGTGGATGACGTCATACGCAAACGATTCGGTGGAACTGATTTTGGCACCCTGAGTAATCAATTTAATCGCAGCTTCGTGAAAGAAATACAAGATTTGCGGAGTGAAGCACAAGAAACCGTGGAAGCCCCCGACAGCTTCACTAGTTAACCAAACTCAGCCTATTTGCCGTCCATTACAGAGCAAGACCTGAGTGATATATTAAAAAAGATGCCACTCACGAAGCCAGAGGGATATGATCAGATTAAAATAAGAGATATATACCATAATTTTGATAAAATAAAAAAAAAATATCTTGCTTGCCTTATTAAATGGAATTGTTGAAACTGGAAGAATACCAGATATGCTGAAGGTGGCGTTAGTCCGTCCAATATACAAAAAGGAAATCAAAAGTTGGTATCAAACTACAGACCAATAGCAATTTTATCAGTTATATCCCAGATTATGGAAAAGATTGTGTCAAAATTTATGCGATCGTTTTGCGACAAATTTTCTTTAATAAATAGCTGCTAGTATGGCTTTAGACAGCACAAAAGGACAACTCTCTTGTTGGAGGATTTTACTGACTACATTCATGAGAAAATAGAAAATAATCACGTAGTCCTAGCTCTTTTTCTCGACCTAAGAAAAGCGTTCGATACAAGTGACCACGAGTTGTTATTAAATAAATTAACAAATATCGGCTTCAGAGGACCTTTCTTGAGTCTTTTGAAAATTACTTTCACAACCGTACACAACGTGTACGGACAGGAGAGTAGCATAAGTGAACCCTTGTCCATTATTTCCGGCGTACCGCATGGGTCTATCTTAGGTCCTCTGCTATTTAACATTTATATAAATGACTTAGATAAATTTTCTTTGAATTCTCAGTTATACCAGCATGCGGACAACACTGCAATTGTATTGGCCCATAAAAATTACGAAGATGCAGTTTGCATTCTCCAAAGTGATATAAACAAATTAGTAGACTGATTCTCCTGGAATTATATATTTGTGAACAAGACCAACTTAATGTTCTTCCGGACACATAAAAGAGTGAACCTTATACGTCCTGTCTATCTGCATTCTACCAACTGTAAACCTTGCGACTGCTCTCCGCTCGTGTATGCGACCGAAACAACTTATTTAGGAATAACTTTTGATGAATGCCAAACACTGAGTGCACATGTCGAAAATCTAGTAAAGCGCCTATGAATGGTCTTAGCGTATATGTACAAACTAAGAAATCTCTATAATATTTCACTTAGGAAAAGAGTGTACGAAGCACTGGGAGTCTCCCTCTTACGTTACGGAATCACTGTGTATGGAACCTGTTCTGCCCACCGGAAGAAAAAATTAAATAGACTAATATATAGAATTGCAGATCGTACTGCCTATGGCTCAAAATTTGAAACTCTTTATAGGGGTGAAAAATTGTCCTCTCTACAAATATTGCAGGTAGAGGAATTAAGGGAATATGTAATTTTAATGAAGTATTATTATATCAACAATTTCAAATATAGAGTCAACAGACGAAAACATCTAAGACATTCTGAGACACTTTTCCATTCCTAGGGTATACACGAAATACGGGAAGTGTTTAAGAAAATATTATATTCCATTCTACTTTAATAGACTTCCGGAAGAATTGTACGACCTGCCGTCTCTGAAAGACGCGAAACAGAAATTAAAGGAGTGGTGCTCCCGTCATGTTTAGGTGTATACATACTGTTCCTTCTTTTGTTGTCCAATTTGCCTGTGTTAATATTGTATAATCTGTTCTTGGCAAAGATGTTTGTGTCACCATTGTTTTATTTATTTTGAGCACTCTGTTGGGTTGCCACGGTCCCGCGCACAAGCGCTCGCGCGCTTATGCGGGCCTTCGATCAATGTTATGTACAAGAATTGCTCAATAAACAATTTATATAATTCTTCACTGATTGAGTAGATATGTTTTTAATTCTTGAATAGTTAAAACGATAGCTACTGGCTCACGAGTCTATAATGAAATCGCTTTGCCAACCCTGCAGCGCGGAACAAATCTGGTATCAAAGAACAAAATTCGCCCAACTTGGCACTCTCGCTGGGTAGATGAGCTAGCTGGGCTCCGCTTTGGGCGAACTGGGCACTTCCAGTGCCAGCATCACTGGCACGTCTGTTGGCAGATGTGTCAGCGAGAGGCACAGGCTGAGGCGCTGAACGTGCACGGGCGAGCAGCAGAAAGGAGGAAATTAAGAGCAGAGGATGAACAGCAGTGGCACGAGCCAGTTTTCTGGCCACACTAGGAGTTCCTGTATAGGCTCCCTACGGGAGCCAGAGTTGCTGCGTTCATGCATGGCATGTGGATACAGTTCCTCACGTGACTGAATTCGGCAAATAGCAGCGCCGCGCGTTCGAGGCGCGCGGCGCGCTCAAAAGCAGGGGAACGCACTGTCGGGGCGCGTGCAACGTCTACTTTGCTGCACGACACTTGATTCGGCGCCTCACGTGATCTGATCTCGGCGAATAGCGGCGAGGGCGGCACGCGGCACGTGGAATCAAACGCGCAACGCTGGCTCCCGTAGGGAGCCTATACAGGAACTCTAGGCCACACGGATGAGTGCCGCCATCTAGTGGTTGAACTAATGGCTTGTTCAAGATGGCCGCCGTGGGACCGCCGCCTTAATAGATTAATGTCGTACTATGTTGAGACTTAAATGAAATCCTTGTACAAGGCGAAGCGTGCTCATTTTTAATTAAAACTACCATTTAATAAAAATTCTGGTGTATGTAAGATATAAAAATGAAATATAAAAAAACAATAAAACCGTACCCTTTCCACCACCAAGCTGTACCCACTTCCATAGATTGCGACTATCCTCGACACCCGCACACGCAACACCTCGATACTACGTGACTGTGAATTCTTCGTGGAACACGAAACATTGTCGCAACGCTTCTGGGCTGTCGCTTTTCTTACTCTGTGTATGACATACGTAAGCCAAGAGCTCATGTCAAATAAACCGTCTTTAGATTTTCCTCTAATTTCGTTCATTGTGAAGTTCAATATTTCCTTCAGTTGTGGTCGGTAAATAGGGCGCCGCATTTGCATGGTTGTAAATTGGGTTTGTGTTTTCGGTGTATACCGATAATTCCCGAAAACTAACCCCGAAGGGTCTTTCAACGCAAATCAGTAAAAAATCGAAAAACACCGAATTGAAGCTTGCTTTGAAGAAGAGAAACCGCAGTTTCACGGCAGGAAACTTTTATAAAGAACTTTCTATGTGTCCAACCCAAGCACCGACCGCACTGAACTGTCCGCGGCGCAGCTTGTCTCTTCGGAAATTGTTTCTATGTCCTTTATTTAGTAATAACGCATTTAAAGTTATGTTTTCTAGAGGGCGCCAGATATACATTTGCTCTTACCATATGAGCCCCGATAAACCCTGATTTGTGAGGTTATCGAGGCTCCAATGGCAAAAACCCCGTTTTGTGGGTAATTGGTGTCTATTAGTGATATCACAAAGAGGCACCGAAAAACACAAAATTCGAACAAAAATTAAACATCGACAAATAACCCCCGAAAGTGAAAGAAAAATAAGTACCGAAAACATGGAACCCGAGCGAAATATAAGTGCCGAAAACACGGAACACGGAACTAACGTCAATGAATCAACAACCAATCGCAAGAAAACGACGAGGGATTTGACTCCATTGGCATGGTGGGAAGGTTTTACATTATAGGTCAACAAAATGTAACAACACCGAAAACCAGCAGGCACTTGCTCACGTGCTGTTTTGACGCTGGGCTGTGCGAGCATGTGCCCTCCTGTCGCTGTGCTGTTTTGTCGCGTGCAGTTTTGACGTCTGCTGTTTTGTCGCTGTGCTTTTTTGACGCCGTTCTGTTTTGACGCGTGCTGTTTTGACCGTGCTGTTTTGTCGCGTGTTGTTTTGTCGTGTGCTGTTCTGTCATGGTGCCCTTTATTTGACCAGAAATAAAGCTAGTCTCTCTCTCTCTCTCTCTTTCTCTTGAATTGAATTTATTTTGCAGCTCTAGTTTCGGGCACTTGCAAGAACGAGACAGAGGCGCGAGGAAACACCCCGAGTTGTGATCCTGGGCCGGCTTGCTAGAACAGCGTCTCAGCTGAGGCTGGATGGAAGAAAGCACTGCAGAGGCTGGGGCGCGCGAGTGTCTTGACAAGTGGCTTGAGTCCCACTCAGCTTGTGCGCTGGCTTTGGCAGTGCTTTCTTTCCCCCGTTCCAGCTGAGACGCTATTTCTAGCAAGTCAGCCAAGGCTGATATCATTAGTTGAAAAAAGACAAGAGTCATGGTGGGTGTAAAGCGCGTATATATATATGTATATATATATATATATATATATATATATATATATATGTATATATATAGATTAAGAAAAGACGACTTGGGGAGAGTTTCGCCCGTGTGCAACGCTTTTGGTAGCGCACTTCACGGGAAAGGGGTTTATTAGACCTTTTTTCTGAGCGTCAGATTTGGCCGAAGAAAGGGGTTGGACATATCACTATCCATGAGTTATCTACGAGTAGGGTGACGTTTAAAGCTGAAGAATCCCTTGACGATGGCGGACAGAACAAAACGGGTAAGGTTGGAAAGCTGGAACCTTAAAAAAAAAGTACGTTTGTTTATCTTGGAGTGAAGGAAAACAAATACGAGTTCGTCGTCCTATCATATAGAATTGAATATTTGCAATTTTTGTTGTGTCGATACTTGGCTGGAATACTTAGAAACACTAAGTGTGTCGAGAACTTGCTCGTGAAATTTGGGACGCGCTTTTCGCTTTTGTTTTTCGCAAGACTAACTGTGAGTTACTGATAGAACGAGGAAGAAGCGTGAGAAAATGTTTGAGACAAGAATCCTCTGCGCCGGGACGGAATCAGCGCCACTTTTCCTGAACTTCTCAACCTCGAATTTCAGCCACCTTTCAAAAGATGGCGCAAGTGCGCGTCGTCTGCTATAACATAAGTCCTTTTCAACCTTTAGTACAATTAGATCGCTTAAAAATACACTAACAGAATGTGATATTAATTAGACCCATTTTAATTAGTCTTTTTCGCTATTTTTGTAAATTTTCAACACCATGAAGTAACACTTTCTTGTGTTTTTTATGGTGATTTTTACTGTAATTGAAATGTGAAACTATGAGTGAAAACGCAAACCTCAGGCTTCTATCGAATAGGCATATGCAAGGATACAAAGGCGTCCGTTTTTCGTTTCTAATGCTTTCCAATAAGAAACAGATAAACCGCATATTATACATAGGCCCTCAAAACCCGCTGGCGTCGAATGGAAGTTTGTGGAGACATTTCGTGCCTGACGTCCAATGAACTGTTCCTGTTCTTTGAATAGAGGTCGTGGAATGTTGAGGACGTCAAGGTAAAGCGTGGGACTTTGTTGGGATGTCTTGTACTCAAAGTTGAAATACCCTCGGGGAAGAAAACGTTGAACAGACGTCAATTAATATGGATGACGTCAAGGTGTAGCTCGGGACATTGTTGGGACGTCTCGTGCTCGACCTTCAAAGAACTTTCCAGACAAGACGAGGTGAAGCTCATGACGTTAATTGCCACGACGTCACGCGTTTGACCTTCTCAGCACCATTCATGTGGACATACCATAGACGTCTGTAAAAAGTATATTAAGGACCTCGACGTCGCCGCGGTCTAGGACCTTATTTCGACGTCATCTCGACGTCCTGGGCTGCATGGGCTAACGTACGTGACGGCACCATTCCACCCGCGTTGTGCGACCGTGCTACAGCTATTGCTTTCGTTTCCTCGCACATTGGGGGCGACGACTTCTTTTTCTGTGTAAAGGGCATGAGGATGTCGTGAAATTTTGGTGATGATGAGGTCCAACCTCAAGCTTATATTGGTTCGATGAACCTTCACATGCTGAGTAAAATTTAATTTCCAGGAGACAAAAGTTTTACCTTTGCTTTCCAAGCACGAGTTTTATTTCCTAAACAAAACATTGACATTTTATGAAATTTACACTCTGTTTGACTTCAAAGGGGCGGTGCAAAGATATTCAATTGGAATGTCTTTCACTTTACACGAGCTTATATGGCATAGGGGTACTCAAGGATACTCGCACGCAACGCCATTGGCCGAGAAACTCCTTTGTTGCGGTGTAATTTCAAGGACAAGAGCGTTTTCATTCAATCCCTCCGTCGCAAAATTTGATGATGTAGCTGGGCGGTGACGCTATGTTAATGCTGCTCATAGATTGGACCCGAACATTGCGTGGGCAGTCGATTCGGGCTCGTGATGATCGATAGCTCGAGAAGCATTCGGGTAGTGACCCGCGTCCAATCGCTACAATGACGACAATAGCCGAGCCTTAACAATGTCTGGAACTCAGGTCCTGTGCCCTGCGAATCCTAGCGCGTGGCAATATAAGCATTGGCGGCACATAACCGGCTCTAGATCACATGGACGCTTGTTGTGGCTGCGAGTTGAGGTGGTGAACGATGCTCGTTTTTCTCTAAATTTTTCTTCGGCTTGTATTGCGTGTGGTGAAAAACGAACGGCTGTTTCACAGGTCATTAACGTCAGGGATCCGTTCTAAGCGATATTTTCGCCAAGTACAAAAATCGTTGCATCGTCCCTTTAAGTGCCACTGCCACCGACGCTTCGGCGTATCGTGTAAAACGGGAATTAAAGAAAAAGACAGGCAAGGCTCAGGTGTGCTGAGCGGAATCGGCTGGAACGCTAGGTACTTTCTCCCTACGTAGCCGGTCACATTACCAGAACATCCCTATTGCTGCTATTTTAGCCGCCCGGAGGAATATAGCGGCTTTGGTCAGCAAACAGGCCCAGGTGACGCGTCAACTCGTCTTCAAATTTACGCGCATGCGCAAGAAAGTCGAAGTTGAGGTGAACTTTAGTCCAACTTGGAGCTAAAAGGGCGATAAAGTGGAGCCTAGACGAACTCGAGCCTCGGCAGGTTCGCGGCATCCCTAATCGTGTCCAGCAGGCACCCGGGAGGCTCTCGGGAGCCGGAGGTGGCCGCGCTAACTCGGGCCTTCGATGACATACATTGTGGCGCCGTAAACAGAGACTAGGGAAACCTGGGTCGGCAGGCTTAGGGGCCCGGGTTCCCCGACATTGGGCTGGGATGCCCATATTTGCCCACAAAACGGATTTGGGGAGGGGCGAAAATGGTAAACACGAGCCGGTGACCGGACCGGAAACCGGCACTTCTCTCGGCGGGCTTCTTTTGCTCTCCGCTTGCTGCTGCACGTCGAGTTGAAACCACATCGCGCATTTCACTCGTTCTCTGTTGGTCGGAGAAATTGCCAAAGAGCCGCCGACGCACAAGGAATTGAAAGAAACGGCTTCTTTTGGTTTCTATATTTGTGAATGTACGTACCTATAAATATAGGCACGCACTTGCTTCTTCAAGGCCTCCGGTATTCCCATGAGTTTTTTTTTCTTCTCCTTCTTTATTCCAGTGTTATCAGAATATGAATTGGGTCTACAGTCGAAGAACATCCACTCATTTTTTATGCTCACTGTTCCCAACACGTTCACCTAAAAATATATATATATATATATATATATATATATATATATATATATATATATATATATACAAAAAAACGCAGTATGAGTTGTGACATTAAACAATGCAAGCGTGACGTTTTGTATTTCTTAATGTCACAACTCAGACAGCGTTTTTTGGTCTGAACATATGTTTTGGCATCGGCATTCGCTGATCTGCCTCCGTAAGTTGCGGTGAATGGCTCTCCCGGGGCCCTAAGCTGGACGCTTGGCGAAAGCGACGGCGGGAAATCTGGCGGAAGCGATTGGCCAACGCCACACTTGACCTTGGCGCCGGCCAATCAGAGCCGCCGAATTTCTGGCCGACGTTTCCGCCAAGTGTCCAGATTAGGGCCCCCGGTGTTGTGCGGAAAAGTAGATGCACGGGCTTTTTTAGAGTGTACTGTCGAGATCGGTTATAACGAAGTCAACGGGAATCGAAAATCACTTCGATATATCAGCAATTTCGTTATAACCGACTTCGGTTAACAAAGTTCAAATGGAATAGAGCATCGTGATCGCTTCGCTGTAGCCGCTATTTCGTTATAACCGAGTTCGTTATAACCGGTCTCGACAGTATTGCCAGATCACCAGATTGTAGAAAAAGAACAGGAATTTTCTATTTCTCGGCCAGCTGAGAAGTCGGTTGATCTAGGAAGGTTCCTGGATGAGTCGGGTGCCCAAATTTAAGAAGATAAACGAGTGGGTCAAAACGGCCCAACCATGCCCACTTTCACACCGTTTTCGCGCAAATTACTTACTTTGAGGTATTTGCCATTGTACCGGGGTGCACTTCAGAGCCTTACATGTTATATTCCACCCTTAGTTTCCAACTAGGTTGTCATCAAAAAGTTTCCTGGCGAGACCCGTGTGCTCAAATTTTAAATGTTAAACGAATGCGTGAAAATGCTTAAACCATCCGCGCTTTGGAACTGATTTTGAACAAAATGACTAATTTTGAATCATTTGCCAAAGTACTAGGATGTGCTTTAGAGCATTACATTTTATATTCTGCATTTTTTCGGGACTCGTTTGTACCTAAGTACCCAAATTTCAAAAGAACTAATGCGCATTTTTTGCCGAACCATCCACACTTTCAGGTCTTATTTCTAAAAGAAGGCCTCATTTTGAAGTATTTGCCGGGTGCACGATTGCCCCGAGTGCAGAATTCTTGTCGCAAACTTTAAGTCCGTGATAATATTATAAGAGTACTCTCATTTGAACTGTCAGCCACCGAACAAAGTTCCGGTAATGCTAGCACAGCGAACGACGTTTCTCGAATGCTTAGTTCAAGACGATGAAACAGGACTTGAAATAAAAATGAGAAAATGGTGGAACAAGCGGCATGCTGGCCTTGCTAGCCTAACAAACCTACAAAAAAAATATGCAAACAAATATATTCTTTCCCCCTCCTCTCACCTTCCAAAACTTGGCGCGTCGGCGAATCATCGCCGAGTAACGTTGCCTCTGACGACCCATGTTTTTTTTTGTTTTTTGTTTTTGTACGGTCACGTTTTGAACACATTGAAAAAATATTGTTTTTCATTGAAATGAACCACAGGCGACCGTACAAACTATACTGCCCATGCAGCGCGGTCCCACCTTCCTTCAGCGCGTCGCAGCTAGTGGTGCAAAACTATCGATAGTACTATCGATAGTCGACTATCGAAAAATTATCGGTAGTACTATCGATAGTCGACTATCGAAAACTATCGATAGTACTATCGATAGTCGACTATCGAAAAGCTATCGATAGTACTATCGATAGTCGACTATCGGAGAATTACCGTTAATGAACTATTAGAAAACTATCGATAGTCCACTATCGTAAACCTATCGATTGTACTGTCGACAGTTTACTATCGATAGTTTTGCGACACTAGTAGTTTGCGTCGCTCCCTCTTCTTTTTCTCGCTTTATTTTTTCAAATGGGACACTAACTAGCCCAAGCACTTACCATCCCAACTTTAGCTCAGCTTTCAGTGATGACGAAGACGGGAGTTTGGGCGAAGAGAGGACGAAGGGAGGCGAGTGGCGGTGCGGCAACTGTGTTCGCTCCGCACGCGAATACTACTACAAATGCGCGCCAACCCTAACAAAAATGAACAATGAGTTTCAATTGAGCTTCTAATGTGTTTTTATAGAGTCAAATAAGACTCAAAAGAAACTCAACGTTAAATGAGTTTTATCATTACACAACTAATATTTATTCTTTTGAATTTACTCATTACAAATTCAAGTGAGGTTTATCATTACCCAATCAATATCAATTCTTTTGAGTTTACTCATTACACATTCAAATGAGTGTTAACACTAAGAACACAATATCCATTATTTTGAGTTTACTCATTACAAATTGCAATGAGTTTTATCGTTACCGACTCAATATCCATTCTTTTGAGTTTGCTCATAACAAATTCCAACGAGTTTTATCGTTACCCAGTCAATATCCATTCTTTTTGAGTTCATAAATGTACTGATTACTCATGCAAATGAGTATTATCATTAAGAATGCAATATCAGTTCTTTTGAGTTTATTCATAGACACTCAAGTGAGTTCTACCATAAGGCACCCAATAGACATCAGCTGATCCACAGCGGAGGAATTCGATAAAGGCAAAGGTGAAGATAATCATGAATGCAGATTGCCTGCTATTCAGAAGACATTCTCCTCAAATAAAGTCATGTTCAAAATTGCAATCCAATAACTTCTCATATTTATTAACCATTTATTAACCATTTTATGAAATCAAAACATATTCAATTATTCCCATTCTCAACTAGCACACTGTCTCGGGCGATCAAAATGACACAGCGATAGACATAATGACTCAACATACAGCATCTGCTCCCAAACTTCCCTACGCGCGCAATCCACTAAAATATAAAATATATCCTGCCACGATCCCGCCCCTCCTCCATTCGCATTTCTCTAGACCACAAGTCTTACCATCTCAGTGCATAAGCAGTAACATATTGAAATTGACTCTGAAATTTAGTTTCTCAGGTAATACAGGTAATTAACAGTTAACAAATTTAAAACCATTGAAAAAAAAAAGAAACAAGCCAGCAGTTGTTTTGCGACACTCCGCTAGATCAGTCACGACACCCCTGGGGTTCGCGCCTCACAGTTTGGGAAGCACTGCTGTTTAATATTACAAATACAGAGTGCTGCTTAGAACATTTTTCAAAACATTTATAAGTAGCAACTGTTGAACTAATACTGCGCAAAAATTTAAACCAACTCTCACACAATCTCACAGAAACATAATCCCAAGTTTCCACAGAATAAAAACCAGTAAGAACAAGACGAAATGCACACTAGGCTGATTAATTAACTCTGAGCTGTCATTTTGTTTTAATTCAATACACATGAAAATAAAAGAGGAATAGGAATGCCAATCAGTGGCGTCACGAGGGTCAGCGGCACCCGGGGCGAGCCCGCAGCGACACCCCCCCCCCCCTCTCTCGTGGCCCGCCGCGACACCTCCCCTGAGCGCTGCACCCAAGGCGGTCCGCCCCCCCCCCCCTTTTGTGACGCCACTGATGCCAATATGCATACCCGGGTCCTATAGGAGGTTGGACTGCTCCCATAGGGACTTTATCGGACCATTAGGAATTTTTATCAGTCAAACGAAATGTTTTGTTGGTCAAACAAGAATGTCTAGGCCAATTGTGCATGTATATTTGAGCAATAGGAACCAATTAGACGTACGTCTGTCAGAACGATGTAAATGCATATCGGATCAATGGGAACATGTTTCTGTGCTTTTGGAAAGGTGTTTTTGAACAAAGCTGATATATTTGTCAGACATCCAGCTGAGGTAAAAATAGTCCCTGTCAGAAATACACCGGCCCATTTGATGCATGTGTTATGTAGCCTGGGCTGTATGATGCAAATATCTGTTCCACGTCCAAAGAATGTGTCCACACTAGAATTCCAGCATGTATAAAAGTACATTAGTCAAGTTAATTATGCGACAGTGTTACGCTTATTTTTCAATATTTTCGGATGGCGAAAATGGTTTTAACCCAGGTTACATAACACACCATCGTTGCACATCAGTGGGGTTGTGAATATTCAAAGAGTTTTGTAGCTCGAATTCGATGCTAGAATCAAACACTCAGATACAGTCACAATTTAGAGGAAAATACCCTATTGCAATGCTTGCTTTTCTGAAGGAATTTTAGGACAATACTCTAAATAAAACTTAGGAGCATGGTGCGGTAAAATAATTTACTAATAAAATACTGTAAGCTGAGTGTAAATTAAAAGTAATCTCCACAAAAAAAAAAGAAAAAAAAATCTACTCCCTAGTGCAGTGTGCCCGAAACAAATAGCGCGTCGGTGCTAGTTGTGATTTACACATTTATTTCCTGTGCTTATAATAAGAACCGTATTGACCCTCTTTTATTCCTAAGTTTCTAAAGACATATTTACGGCGCCCCTCTATCGCGATTTGGTCAGTTTCGGTTTCGGTATTGTTTTGTTTCGGTTTCGAATAGTAAGAATCGCGTCTTCGACGCCCCATCGGTAGCGACACCAGTTCCTGTTTTTTTTTTTTTCCGGCGTAATTGGCGTGGTTGCGTTTATCGTGATTTATCGTGTAAAAAAAAAAAAAAAAAAAACTCCGTTTAAGTTTAAAATAAATTTAAATCAAATATGCTCGCTTTATGCTTAGAGAGTTTTTAGATTAAAGCCTGCAAACTTTTTCGTGCTGATGTATATAACCTGTTGGGCTCGAACCGGGCTCAGGCTTATGTTAAAAAAAAACTTTTTCGAGCTCTGGCCGGGCTCGAGCTTCTGACTAAAAATTCTGCAGGGCCCGGGCAGTGTGTCTTCCGGGCCGGGCCAAGAAATGAAATATTCTATCGCGCTCGGGCCGGTCCCGGGCCGTACCTCTACTGGGCCGGGTGGGGCCTAGAAATTCCGGCCCGTGCAGTGCTCTACTTACGATCGCGGCAGACATGCATGCCTGGGTAGTGGATTGTCTGGCCTTCGTAAGTACAACAGAGCAGCTTGTCAGTGACAAAAACAAAACATGCGGCATTGAGTATAAAAGAACTATAAAAATGTTACTCTAGACGAAAAACTTGTTTAATTTTCAAGATATAATGTTCTAACTTCCAAATAAAAGCTGTCGCAACATCTTGGCGGCGCTTTAAGCGCGAGATGCTTGCGTTTTGGGGGTCCCCGGCAGAGGAACGCTATTCTAAATCTTTTCGCCGCAATCCTCGCTATTTTGCCGTCTGTAACGCGCGGTAAAGTACCGTTCGGTATTCTAAAACTCCCTATTTTCTCAACACAGGTTTGCTCGTAAAGATAATTTTTTTAATTCTTTTTTTAACTAGTTGGGTTTGCTTTATCTGTCCTTATGTTTGGATCTGCGTAGCATAATGAAAAGTTGTCACTCATTTTGTGTATGGTCCGAGAAAGTGTAGCTTATGTCAACAGAGCACTTATTGCAGTGGACTGATGTCATTTCACTCTAAATTGATTACATTGATCATACTTCATTACATTTCAGAAGTTAGACTTCCTTGGAATTCGGTTCATGCTGAGTCAATATTCCTTTGCATTAAAAATGGTTCAAGAGGATAGCCATCTTTTGTTTTGAAGTTATGGAAGTGGACTGGATGGTATTGTTAGGACAGACTTTGGTCCCCTGACTTTCTAGAATTTAACTGGGTTTACATTTCTCTGTTAGAACTTTTTATAAAGCAATTGTTCCTTTTCGCCTTTTTTTCCCCTTTCATTTTGCAACTTTGATGTGATCTAGCCGAGGGCCGCAGTTATTCCCATATGAAGCAGCAGCAGTGTGTTCCCAGCTTGCATCACTTCGATTCATTTCAAGGCATGCCAAGAAATGAATGCCCCTGTTCATACACCGTTGGAAGCGGGTCTGACCTCAAAATGCAGTTCGACGCAGTGTTTGAGCGGTATGGAACGTGTGTTGAATGACCTATGCGGTTGTCACGGGTTCGTGGTTGGTCAACTTGAAACACTCCAAGGCTACGTTTACATGGATGCGACTGCAGCGCATCGGATCCAGTTAACGAATCGAATCGGTCCATGTAAACAACTCGGATCCGATCCGCTGGGACGGGGTGGTTTGAGATGGTCAATCCGAATCGAGACTCTCCATGTATACGCTAGCGGATCGAATCGAGTGCTCGAGCGAGGGATTACGGGAGCTTTGCTTTGCATGCCGCTAGGCAAACGGGAAACCTCGGAAACAATCTGAAGATCACGAGATTTGCGTTGTGATCCTTCGACACGAGGTGCCGCTACTGGTCGATTGGAATCCATGTAAACGTAGTGGTTGAAGTGGATCCGATTCGCTAACTGGATCCGATGCGCTGCTGTCGCATCCATGTAAACGTATCCCAAGTCCCACTTCCTTCTTCTCGTCTTCCTCTTCTCATTGGTTTGAAGCTCGGCCGGCATTAGTCTCATCCGAGCTCATGCCTTTGGTGCTCAGGTAAACATGTGCGAGGATTGTAATTGACCCCCCCCCCCCGCCCCCCTCCCTCCCCCTGAACCACCCTTAAACAGAATAAAATGACAAAAGAGGCGAAATTTGTGACAGCGGTGTTCGAGAGAAACTGCCGACTTTTAATTACACTCCCTGAAACTTTGCAGACATTTCAGTGTGGCTGCAGCTGTGAGGGTGAGGTGGATCCAATATGAAAACTGGACCCTGAAGCGACGCCTTCAGGATACCAAAAATAAATATGGTAAGTTAGAAATTAACCCACTATAGTTGGTTACAAGTTAAGAAGGTAGGAGAAGCTCCTCCCACAAGCGTGATGCGCCGGTTTCAAATACCTCCGCAGTCGAAAGAAGAGTTCGCTGGAAACGCTCCTTGTTCCGCTTCAATGGATAGATAATGGCCACAGAGTGGTTCCAACTTGTCTTCGACCCCCACTTTTTAAGCAAGCGACCTTTGTATTTATCGGAGGGGTAAGCGAGTCCCTGAAAGCAGCCTTTGTATCCATCGGAGGGGGACGCGAATCCCCGCAAGTCGTCTTTGTTTTCATCGGAGGGGAAGACTCTAATCTCCCTCTCGTGGCTTCCACAATGCTAAGTCAAAGTCGAAAGATTAAGCAAATATGTACAGAAAGGCAAGACCCTCCTCATGCGTTGGCCGGGGCGTCACGGATACGATGGGACGCTATTGGATGCGGAGGTGGCGAGGGATATATGATTCCCTTTGAGGGGCATTTGCCGCTACCTTCTTGACTTGTAACCTACTATTGTATATTTCCTAAATATTTGGGCACGGTCAGTGGCGTCACAAGGGGGGGGGCGGACCGCCCCGGGTGCAGCGCTCAGGGGGTGTCGCGGCGGGCCGCGGGCCGGGGGGGGGGGAGTCGCGGCGGGCCATGCGAGAGCGGGGGGGGGGGGGGAGTCGTGGCAGGTCACGCGAGAGCGGGAAGGGGGTGTCGCGGCGGGCTACCGCCCCGGGTGCCGCACACCCTCGTGACGCCACTGGGCACGGTGTCGAATAAAAAAGTTTAACCCAGTTACTTTGTCACTTTAACTTTCAGGCACAATATCTTGAAAAGAATGAAACTCCATATGTTCCAAACTGGCTGAGGTAAAGCAGCCTTGCAGTGCACCAAGGTTTAGACTGAACATACTTTTGTGTAGCGTCCACAAGGTGTAGCTCTTCCATTGAAGTTTTATGAGCTAGTTTCTTCAATGTTTGAACTTTTAGTGTGCCAGCTGGGTAGTGTGTAATTGTGTTTTTATAGCGCAAGCAATAGCTTAATCATGGCGGCAGGAAGTTTCGACAAGCAGTCGACATGGTTGGACAACGGTGTGCATGCTTGCTTTCTCTGAAGCGGCCAATGAAGCAAAATAACTGCATGTGCGGGTTGTTCATGCATTTAATTTTTTGTTTGTTGTTTGTTTCAGGCTACATGTGCTCCGAGTACAAGGGGTGGCCCTCCAGGCGCTGACGACCAACATATCGTCTCTGCTGGGCTGTCGAGGCAAATTTAAAGGGTAAATATTGCAGCTGCAGTTTTTTCTATTCTGTCCCTGCTACACTTGAGTCCGGCGAATTTCTCTGCATGCTTGGTCTTTTTGTTTTCATGGTACTGTAAAAAGTTTTATAGTCCGTTGCAACTATAGAAAGCAGAAGCCTCTCCCACAATTCCCTTTGCTCGCCATGATTGGCGTTTTCCTCTCGGCTCTCCTCCTCTCTAGTATTGGCTTTTTAAAAAGAGTGAAGGGCTTTGTGGGAGGGGCTTCTGCTATTCTAGAGTTGCAACAGGGTATAGCGCGACCTCGGATAATTTAATCATTTCGAAGAGTCCTAGCGGGCACCCATGCATTTTTATGGGAAGCACTCTGCATCATAGTTTGAACCGAGGAAATGACCCCACGAACGGGAAAGCACGGGCCTTCTGCTACAAAATTAACCGGACCAAACTTTGTTTTCAAGATCAGACCGGAAAAAGTCGACTCCTGTCTTATAAACGGCGAGTAACAGAAATCCTGTGCTAGTCTCGCCACGTTGGGAAGCTAATGCTATGACCCCCCTCTCCATTTCTTTGATGGTTGTTATGGCTGTTTTCACATCTGGTATTTTCACTGTTCTTTGACCAAAAGTGAGTGGCAGGTCACCATAGGTTTCCAGAAGAAAGCGGCCGCATATGCAGAAATTTCTAGCAAGTTCGTAGCGCAGTGGCGCTTCGTCGCAACCGATGAAAAACTCTACGGTATTGTTGGTGCAAAACATTAAGCCTCACGACTAGCAGCAACTTAATAGTGGATATACTGCACCGAACGGCGTTTATCTGAGCTCTACTCCACACAAAAAATTACAGGGGCACTTGGGTATCCCTTTGTGGATTGAATGCGAAAGCACTGCCATTCCTAACGGCACTTCCTTTTCTTTTCCTCTATTGTTAGGAATGGCAATGCTTTCGCATTCAATCCACGTAGCGATACCTAAGTGCCCCTGTAATATTTTGTTTACGTTACATCATATGGCGTCCCACATCATCGTACGTCATGTTGTAACGTGAAGTGTGATATCATTGACATATTTTTATGCCCATCGTTCGGGCACATCAATTCCGACGCCGTCTTTTGCTGTAATGGGACAAGCTTCTTTTTGAGGGAGAGTAATGCCGCATTCCGAAGCAACTGAGATAGCACAGCAGCTAGCATGCCCGGCTCTCACACAGCAGCACCGGGTTCGAATCTCAGCTGTGGAAGCATATTTCATTCTTTCTTTTATTCCTCTGGTGGCATTTGGTACCACTCGGTTAACGCCACCGGACGCCAGATTTTCCGCTGCATAGACATATTATGCTTTCGCATTAAAATGGCACATCCAGCCAGGATTGTGCCTTTTCGTGTGGTAGAGTCGTACACCTGCCCACCACTTCGAAAATCGCAACTGAAGTACGAGGGGGCACTAGTGATCACCAAATCAGGTTCATGCCATTCATAGGTGAAGGATCCATTTGGGTGCACTGAAGATTGTGTGGGCATTTTCTTTCATTGATTCATTGGCGCGTCTCGCCGTCCTCCACCTCGTTAGCTCTAACGGGCAGGATGGACAGCTCGGCAGAATTGTCGGCTGAATCCTCCGTGTGTAGTTTAGCGTTGACCTTGTGCTGCTTCAAGTAGAGATGCATGCGAACAGCGCGCAAAACACATGCCCCTTGCCCACGCTTTAAACTTCATTGCTGGTCGCGGCGAAATAGCCAAGTGACGTGCCGTTATGTTTGCCCTAAGAAGTTTGTAAGACACTTTGGATGATGTCATAATATTGCGTTGTAAGTCACACAAAGGTTGCGACAATTATGTTTCGTTAATACGGATTTCTTCTCGGGTTTTATCATACGCAATTTTTTATCGTAAGTTTTGCTTTTTGAATTCGGCCTCTGATGTCTCGATTCTCCCAATAATTCAAACTTCGTGTATTGCATCGATTGTGAAAGCTGCAGTTGACGCACACCCATTCTGAGCATGGCTTTATGATCCACATAGAACTCTATTACCGTTTCCTTCCTGTCCGGTGTGATTAAAAATACTTCAAGATAGTAAACAAACACACAAAAAAATACATGGGGACAAGGAGTGGACATAAAAGACTGGCGCCTGTGTTTACCACCACTTATTGTCCATGTGTTTTTGCGGCACTTGTCTACGATCACGAACCAATTGGCCCGAATTGCCATATTAATTCTTCGATATGCTTATAAGTAATAGCTTCTCTATGTTCAAATTTGGTAAACTTCATCAGCGACAACATCTGCTTGCTTATCTTTGGAAGACCTTGTCGAAAGCCAAAATAAAAGACTGCAATGCGGCGGCAAAAACAGTGAGAGACTGTTTCTCGCAGACTCGGAGGCAAAATATTATTTTGCACCATGGTGCCCCTGACAATGTTATCAGTGGCACTTATTAAACGATCAAGGTAGTGTGTAAATTAAGTGCCTGGGTGAGCAAAAATGTAGGAAATTTAAATGTGACTTCCCGCTTTTAAGGCTCGTTCACACATACAGTGCAGCGCTAACTCAGCCCTGTTAAAGGGGAACTCCGCCGATTTTTCGGTAGGCTTCGATTTGGCTGGAAATTTGCAGACCGCATCAAAAACCCTTTCTCAACTGATAACCAAAATATTGTATAAAAATAAAATTTTTCCGTGAAGTTATTGAATTTTCAAATTACGCCGGCCGCGAGGTTTCCAGGAGGCGACTCTCTACTGGCAACACTGAAAAATCCCTACTTTTCCCTACCCGCGTACGTCACGGGTGGGCAGGAGGACGAGCGACTCCGGCAGCCGCGAAGTGGCTTTCCGAGCGCCAGCGATCGAGATTATTTTTTCGCAGCTTCAAGGTTGAAAGTTCCTTTGCAATATGGGTAGCACTTAGTGCTCCGCGATAGAGTGTAGAAACAGTGCCGGGAAAAAGCTTCTTTTTACCCTTGTTTTCATGGGAGAAAAAAAAAGCGCTCCCCGGAAGCAATGGAGGCCGGCCACGTCAAGGTACTTTTGCGCGAGCTGTGTGCCGAGAGAACTAGTGTCACGTGAAACATTTTCACTTATGCTCGGAATACTTTATAGCCGCGTGCTGCGAGTTAAGTATCCTTCAACAGCTGGAACAGCTTCAAGAGCAGCAAGCGCAAACTCAAGCCGGCTGTGACCACCACGAAATCCGTCCAAAGAAGAGCGCCAATAATATCGAGAAAAATAGTACACAATATAGCACTATAGTCGACATTTTGCACAGTCACATTTGTTATTCACAATGGGTTCAATTATTTTTTTATTTTTTTTTATAAACACCATGTTTGTTTCAGACGTTGAATCTAGCTCGGGCTACTCTCGGAGTTCCACTCACGCGGCCGATATGTTGAAGACGAGAAGTGAAACGTCTAGACAAAGTTCAAGTCTGAATTTGGACATGACTTTCGACATATTGCTATTCCTGTCTGCTATTGCAGAGGTTTATGAAGCAGGTGTCGAGCTCCATTAATATACGATAGAGCCTTTGCCTGGTTTGTCAAATGGTTGGCGTGCAATATTCTCTGCAGAAGAAGTGATGATCTATTGCGGAAAATTTTTTATATAGGGCTGAAAAGTTTTTTAAAACCATGAAAATAATAATGTCGTTGAGGGGAGGCATGCAAATTTACAGCCGATGGAAACTGTGCTAAATCAAAACTTAATTAAAAAATATCTTATATAGAATTACCCCCTTCCCATGTGCTCTCGTGGATGGGTGTTCGAACGCGTTGCATTCTACTCCAAAAAAAAAAAAAAAATACGGGTACACATTTTTTTAGTAACTTTTGTTAACTTAATTATTTTGAATTAAAAGTTTTTATGTATTTCTGTACCTTACGCACTATTGTACCTTCAAGCAAATATTCTTTATTTTACGATGAACAGTGTATTTGTGCATTTTATACGCATTCCATTGCACCTTGATGTTTGGGTTGCGGAGCTCTTTTAGTTGTCATTTTAACACGATCTTCATGACCAGTAACCTGCCATCTGATCTCCATGAATGCAGTTAATTCCATTCTATAGATTTCATTGTTGACGAGAATCACAGTCTACATGTGTTAGGTCCCAGCCCAGCACGCACATGTTCGTCGCTTGGAAGGCGAGCAAAGTACGCGCCACACGCACGAACGGTGAAAATGGCATCGACCAGAAGCGCTTTTCAGAAATAGTCTATCGATATTTTGCTAAATTACTTAAGCACCAGGGAGAATACTCATGCTATAAGAGTGGTTACACGTGCTGGCGCCTGCAACAGTAAATTTTCTAAAGAAAATCTGAAACAAAATGGCACGTTCCCTCAGGTTATACGAGCGTGTGGGGCACCTGTACACACATTCCGAGCATTTTCAGTGGTGCTTTGGCAATTTGTCAAAAAATGTATTGCGCGACTCTTCGAACATTCTTCACCAGCCATCTTTTAATAAAAAGAGAACGGATTTACTAGCGATTTCACGAAACTAGCGAGCCGCGGCTTGAGCGTACCGAGTTGCAAAAACGGTTTTACCAAAATTCCCATTGCTGCCATTTTTTTTTTTACTTTCTTATAGTTCAGCACGTAGGCCAAGGTCATACTTTGTGCGAATAAAGATTATTATCAACTTCAAATAGGACCAACGCCCAGGTTTTCCCGCTGTTAGATGCGAGAAAGCCGGGCGCGAGCGTACCCGATTGCCGGCCGCGCGCCTCGCTGCCCACCCGTGACGTCACGCTTGGGTGGCGGGGAAAACTGGGGAAAACCTAGGGAGAACGAAATTCGGTTTCGGCAGCAAACAAAATATCACTTTTTTAATTAACTAGAGTGAATCTGGGAGAACGAGATAGCATTTCGGAATCAGGAAGCCATCCGCATTCAGATGATGCCTTTGGATTAGGTAGCTCGAAAAATCGGCGGAGTTCCCCTTT
>JAZHYW010008763.1:0-24741 GCA_037355805.1 Ixodes ricinus | reverse complement strand
ATAGGCCGGTTCAGACACTTGCGTTTGAGTGCGTTTGACTGCGTTGCTGCGAGAACCGAAAGCGAGTCACCGGCACATCTGTGCTTCGTATGAAGCGTGGAATCCAATTCAAGGAATCTTCTTGGCACGCGATCTAAGCAGCAGGGATGTCCTGGTGTCTCGCTGCCGCAACGCAGTCAAACGCAGTCAAACGCAACTGTGTGAACCGGGCTTTAGGCTTTGTCTCTTGTCATGCTGATATGCGTGGCAATACCGCCGACTGCAACTCGGTTCGAAAAAGGGTCTCGGCCCGAGAAGGAAAAGAAAAAACTCAGAAACCCTTCGGACGTTTCCTCGTATATTATATATATATATATATATATATATATATATATATGTATATATATAAACAAACAAACATATTAAGATGAATGAACCGTACTTAATCCAATGAATCATGTAATCAAAGTTTTTCTGGAACCCGCCGAAAGCCAAAATAAGGGCGGAGCCAGGATTTGAACTCTGGGCCTCCAAATCTCAGGTCGGGTGTGCTAAACTCGACCGGACATTGGGAGGCCCAGAGTTCAAATCCTGGCTCCGCCCTTATTTGACTTTCGGCAGGTTCCAGAAAAACTTTCATTGTTGATTCATTGGATTAAGTACGGTTCATTCATATGCATATGTTCGTTTATTTCCTCTTCGGAGACCACGTACGATGACGTGAAGTGCCGTGTTGTATATTCAATAACGTGGCTCTTGATTATCGCAGATGATGATGATACCGTGTGTCTTAAAGGGGCCATGAAACGAATTTTGGGCTGGGATAAATGATTTTAAATTGTGACTTTACTAATCGCATATCGTTTGGTTGGCCAAAAGAAAGAGGGTAGAAAGTCAAAAGCCAGCTTTTCGGTACGAAAATTTGAAAAGTATAACGGACTATTTGTACCTTCTTTCCTTCGAAAGCTCTTCGCCTTTTCACTATGATACATCCGCGGTTCCCAAAGCGCGTCAGCGGTGCCAAACTGACGTCAGCCGAGCCCAGCTCACGCATTGGACACGAGAACTGCGTCACTCGGACGTATGCGCTCGTCAACAATCAATCCGTCGACGAATATTCGGATTCGCGTTCGTGGCCAATGAGTGCCCTGACGGAACTTACCGTCACTGGGGAATGACAAGTTTTATGGTGTGCATAAAAAGCACGGTGGAAGCTAGGAGTCATCGCACCGGTGCCGAAGAATGTCACGACGACGTGATTTCACAATTCGCATTTGAGTTGAGGATGAAAGCTAAGGAGGAAGAAGTAGGAAAATCGTTTCATGACCCCTCTAAGCTCATAAACAAAGAGGACTACTACATGTACACGTGACGAGTCAAACAGTGGGAGGATTTCTGGAGCACAAACGAGCACGTACCACGTGACACCAAGCGTCGTACCGCGTTCCACGTGGCGGCGTGTGTTTCCAGAACACCTCTGATTGGATACATTTCGTTTCTTGTGCATTAATAAGACGGATAGGAAACGCCAGAAGGCCGAGGTGAAGTGCACTCTAAGAAAAAAGAAGCAGAAAGGTAGCAACAGCAACTGTTCCTCCTTGGTGTGGTGAAGCTGCCCAAAGAAAGGAGGAACGGAAGTTTGGATGAAAGGAGCAGTTCCAGCTCCTCCCTGTTCGGTTGGCGCAGGGGTAGAACATCGCACGACTGACCAAGTGGTCGAAGGTTCAATACCTGGGTGACGCGGTTTTTTTTTGGTTAAGTTTTTTTTTATATTTTTGTTTACCAAAACAGGCATAAACAAACCCTGACCGATGGAAGGAAGACTGAAGTTCTTATTATCCACCGACGCCAAGGAAAACTATACAAATATCATTGCTACAAGCTTCATCAGCGGGCTGTTTGATAAACAAGATTTGGGCACCCAGGTGAGATATAAGCCGTTTACGCAGGGGCCAAGACGACGAGGTCGGTCCTTCAGTCATTTATTTTGCCGCGGCGTTCTCTACATTCATAAAGAAAGAAGTTTAAACACATCCGTCATAAACCGGTAAGCCTCGAAACGATGCCAACACTGCTACGTACACTGGGCGGCTGCGATCAGCTGCGTTAGCGGCGGGCTTCGAACCTCGGCCTCTTCGGCCACATATCGTAACTCGGCTGCCTCGGCAGCCTCGACTGCCGGGCCCTGACCCTGCACTATAAGAAAAAATGGAGGAATAAGTTAGCAACGGCGCGTCTTCCTCACTTCTACTGACGCACCCCCAAGCGGACACGGGAAGAAGGGAGGAACGAGACGTTTTCCTCCTTCTCCAGGCAGACGGGAGAAAGCTTTCGCCCTCCACACTCATCTTCTTTCGGTTTCGTTTTTCGAGTACGTCGCGCACGTTGTTAAATAAATGTTGTTGAGTTGATTGAGCTGCAGCGGCAGCGAAGGCCGTTTATAATGCCCTCCTCTAGTCCAAACGTGCAGAACATTTCGGTTGCATTGACGTTTTTACCACTAATTTGTTCAAACGAACAAACGAAGCCGCTAGAAACAGCGAAGTTCCGGAGCAGTGCCATCATCGCTACGTACACTGGGTAAGATGGCCGTCTCTGGATTTAGGGACCTACGCGGAACTAGAGTCGCGGAACCACGCGGAACTGTATCGACGTTTTCGACGTTATGAAAATCGCAGGAACTGTCTCCAAGGCAGGCAGGTTTTCCTGCCGGCTGCCTGGGTGCCTTCCGTGCTGAGTTCGGTTCTGGTTTCCCGTGCCGAGTGCCAACCGGTGTTCAACGTGGTTCTGTATTTCTGCGTGTCAGCAACATAGCAGCAACATCGTGATTGCAGTGTTGTGCGTAGTGAGCAGAAGACTGGAATTATCGCCGATGTGACCGTGTGTTCGCGTATCAGTGGTGTAACAACAAGATGAGATGACGTAAACTGTCGGGCATTGATGCCGCTGGTTCGGCCGTGATCGGAGGGGCGGTGTGTCGTAGGTTGACAATCCGCTTTACATTTAAGAGTTTAAGACCACTTGAGAAATTAGGTGCAGTCGATCGACGTGCGGATAATCATGTTGTAACGCTGGTATGAACGGTAAGCTCCTATCTTACAATGGCCAATGTGACTGTCGGTCCCCGAGAGCGATTGTGCTCTGGGGAAACGATTGAACAGTACGAAATAATGACGGAAAGTATGTATATTTACAATGAAATTTAAGCATTAAAAAAAAACAGGTAAAATCGAGAAAAAAAAAGGTATCCTTTATTTTGCTGTTTAAATATACTACGGTTCCTGGAAAAACTGCCCTCCAAGTAGCGCGCTGGGATGAGCGCTAGATGTGTTCGAGCTCGCCACGGGGTAGCTCCATACACTTAACACCTGCCGCAAGTCGCGTCTTTGAGTGCATTCAAGTTGATCGAAAAGCGATCTCTCTGCCCGCAAGCATCATTTCCAGCTGAATGAATATCCACTTTACACAGATTAATTCAAGACGACAATCGCAGCCATGCGTGAACAGCACAAATAGAAAAACAAACACTACAAAAGAAATACTGGCTACGAAGTGCCGTGCGGAAAAACAAACCCAAGGCTTGGAACCGCATTGGAGCGGCTGGATTTATTGGCTTTAAAATAATTACGCCATGATCGAGCGTTTTCTTTTTAATAAGAGATTCATCCCCTGAACCATTAAAAATAATATCAGATGTATGACATTGCTGGAAAGAAATCAACATTATGGGAATATATTTTATTGCTTAGGGAGTCACCGAAAAATTCCGTACGTTCAAAACGACCAGTATAAAAGACGGAAACGCAGAGCTCGGGAGTGGTGGTCGGGATAGTGTGCTGTTGTATTGATATGTGTATGTATGTGTATGCGCTCTATGTATGTTCAGCTGATGCCTCAACCTTAGTACGCGTAATGTGTCTACCTGTGTGTTATAGAGGATTCCGAAGCGCAATGGTGGCGAAGGAAAATGAAATATTTTTGTAGAACATGCATTGTGAGGTAACTAGCGCCACCTAGCTTAGGTACTTGCGATCACGCTGCTTGACCCTGCCATCTGATGGCAAGCGATGTAACCTCCTTTTAAGCTACGCCATAATTTTGTGTTACCGTGCTGAAAGAGGCCAAGAGCCTGTTTCGAATTCGCTTTTTTGAGAGCGGCTTTTGGTTTTGCTGGCGAATGGTTCACCACTCATCCGTGATGTGCGGTTGACGCAACGGTTGACGAAGGAATTGTGGCTCGAGGAATAGCAAATGTAAGACAAAGTGCGCGAACTGGGTGCAGGTTGTCTCCGTTTAACATCGCAGTGCTGACGATGAGACGACTGAGTGACTGCATTCTTTCGAAACGTAAGTTTCTTTACCTGCAGGGGGAAGCCGGCTTCGGAAATAAATACAGTTCGCGGAAAGCTCGTGTTACGTTTTTTATTTGCTGCTCCTCTCGCTCCGTACAATAGACTTCGTGTTCTCGTTAAGCCTTAATGAGGTCGATTTGCTCGATTCGTGGCCACCATAATGACATGCAGGTGACGGAGGAACTTTTGCTCGCCTGCTTTAGGGACGAAAGTTTGTCCCTTTCCGTAGGAACATATGTGTCAAGAGCGTTCCTCAATTTAGAGAAGGCTATACTCACCCTTTTTTTTAAGAGTGTGGTGTAGTGAGTGATTCCATTTTCGAACGCCGAAGCGAGTGAACGTGGCATTATGAGCTCCCGTGGAGCGGTTTCAGCGGCCTTCGCCGGCCGCAGTAACAGGGCTGAAGACAACACCCAGGACTACAACATCATCCTGCCTCCTTTGCCAACAGGGTCAGTGGTTTTAAACACTGTTTTTCTTCATGCGGACGTGAAGGGGCGGCCGTACCGCGTCGAGGACTTTCTCGACGCGTTGATTCGTCTGGCTTTGCTTCCCGATGTCTTGGCCCTCGGGGCTTACCAGATGAATCACGTGTGGGCAGTAACGTTTAAGAAAGACGAAGGCAAAAACAAAATGCTGGCAACGGCGGAGCTTACGGTCAAAGGTCGCCGATGCATCGTTATCGACCCCAGCCACCAAGATGTTCGCGTCAAGCTTCATTGGCTGCTCTTTAGCGTCGCCGACGGTGATGTGAGAGAGGCCCTGGCGCCGTGCGGAAAGCTCATTGAAGTGGCCAGGGAGAAGTGGCGTGTCGACGGCTGCCAGAGCGTCGGCACCATGACGCGCACGGCGGTACTTCGGCTCAAGCCGGCATCACCTGCGACGACATCCCGCACCAGTTGCGGGTGGGTGGAGAGCTAGCCCTCGTCGTCGTGCCTGGAAGAGCTCTGCTTTGTCTCCCGTGCCAGCAGACGGGGCACATCCGCAAGGAGTGTCGTGTCCCACGATGCAACATCTGCCGTCGTTTCGGCCACGAGGGCGCTCACTGCGTCCGAACGTACGTGGCGGCTGCTGCGCCTGTGGGGGGCCTGGAGAACTCCGAGCTCCTTATGGACGAGGACGACGTCGAGGAGGCTGGCCGCGGGCTCTTCAGTCAAAAGAAGCCCTGTAGCAAACGCTCTCCCTGCGGCCGAGAACGCGGCGGAGACGAACACGAATGATGCGTCGCCAAATGCTAGCGAGATTGTGCACGCTCGACAGCAGGAAATGGTGGCAACAGAGGCGCCTACACCGTCCGATGGGGTGGGAATCATCACCGATGCAGTCAACAGCCAGCCTGCAGTCGACGTCCACATGGACGATGCAAAGAAAACGGCGAAAAAGACGCGGGAGGAAAACGTCGCAGGCCCACGGAGTCGGAGCAGGAAGAGCCGCCGTCAAAGGCGGGCCCTATCTGGATGCGACGGTTCACAGTCAATGCGTCTGCAACTGTGGACGACAAGGAGACAGTCAAGCCACCCCTGTGATAGCATACGCCGGAGTTCGACAAGCGCCTCGGAGTTTGTGCAAGCAAAGTGCAGAAACCAACATCGCGCTGAATCGGAACAAATGGACGCACGACCCGAGGTAAGCACCATGAGGTCTCTCTCTCTCTCTGAATGGCGGCGATGTTAGAAGCTCCTTTACGTGTCGCCACGATCAACGTCCGTGGGCTTGCGGCGAGACGCCGGCAATATCAGCTTAGCCGACTATTAGTTGAGAACGAGATCGACATCGTGGCCGTGCAGGAAACAAAGATCGAAAGCCCAGAGCAGACGGACCGCATGGTGCAACCGTTTCGGACTATTCTCAATGTTTGTGTTTCACACGCTGTTGGAACTTCCGGCGGTTGCGGTTTGTTTTTCCGCCGCTCTCTGGGCGTCGTTGAGACGGCCATGGTTTCGTGTGCGTCTGGCCGTTTCGAATTCTGCGATTTTTGTTTTTCAGGTATAGACTGGCGCGTTAATTGTGTTTGTGCTCCGACTAACAAGCGTGAACGTAGAAAAACTTTTGAGGGACTGACCGAATTCCTTAAAGGTGAAAGAGTTGTTATTTTTCTCGGAGATTTCAATTGCGTCTGCGCACCAGAGGACCGTGCTAATGAAACCTGTGTTCGCGACTCAAGTACTCTTTATTTGAATGACATTGTTTCTGAAAATGCGTTGGAGGACGTCGCAAACGTCACTGCCAAAAGTAGCGTTCATTTCACACACTTTCAGGGCCTTAGTCATGCTCGACTTGACAGGGGTTACGTTTCGCTTAGTCTTGTCCCGCTGTGCGAGAATTACTCCGTTCAACCTGTTTCTTTTAGCGATCATGCGTTAGTTATGTTCACCCTCGGTAAAAAATTAAAACATTCAAGATGGGAATGGTCGCTTTGGAAAATGAACAGTAGCCTCATGAAGGATGACGTTTTTAAATCTAACGTAGATGATTTATTTAGGAAATTTAACGAAGACGAGAAGACAATGTGGGGTGCTAGGTGGGACCTTTTCAAATAAGAAGTAAAAATTAAGGCAATTGAAAGGAGCACCACCCTTAACTATCAAAAACAGATGGAGGAAAAAGAGCTCCGCCGTCAATTGAATTTGTTTTTAATCGAAGAAAGCGCGAAACCGGGTGAGTTTGTACAAGAAATAAGAGATATCAAGAACCAACTTGAAGTAATCGACTGTGAAAGATATAGAGGGGCTATTGTGCGTGCGCGGTCCCTGAGGCTATAGATGGGCGAAAGACCTTCGAAGCGAGCACTGAGCGATGAGAAAAGGTATGCGCAGCGAAACGAGATAAAAGAAATACGCTACGGAAATACGATAACTCACGATAAGAAAACGATCAAGCGAGCTTTCGTTGAATATTTTAACGATTTGATGGGTCACAGCCTACCAAATAATGACGGTTTTGACGCTGAGGTTTTGTCGCTTAGGCCCACACTCGAAGAGGGTGTTCGAGAAGGTTTAGAATCGCCGATCAGCGTCCGCGAGCTTGAAGATGCCATAGACGAATTAACTGCGGGAAAAACGCCGGGGCCGGATGGTCTCAGTGCCGAATTTTACAAAACATTTAAGAAGGAGGCAGCGGACGCTTTGTACGAGGTGCTCACAGAAGCGTACTGCATAAATAAGTAGCCGCCATTCTTTTTGAAAAGTCACGTTGTTATCATTCCAATGGTCGATGACCATGTAAAGCTATTGTCTGTTTCCTCTTACTGGCCAACAAGTCTGACTAATGTCGACTACAAAATTTACACAAAAGTCCTGGCTAGACGTTTGCAATATGTTATAAAAGACCTTGTGGGGCCGCATCAGACCTGCGGTATTAAAGGCCGCACCATTTTAACCAACATGCATATTGTAAGGAGCATCCTAGAATATTGCGATGCCTTTGACAGACGAGTTGCTATGTTGCAGCTAGACCTGGAAAAAGCATTCGATCATGTGTCGCATGAGGTTCGTTTAGATGCGGAGCATCTCTTGCTCGGGTCAATGTCCCGCGGCGTCGTAGTCCGCACTCGCACTACGCACGCGCAACTCTCCTTCCCTCTCTCCAACAGCTGCGCGTTACTCTCTCCGCTCTCTCTCTCTACCAGCTGCGTGCACTGCGCGTTCGTTCGCTTCTATACTTCGTCTCACGTTAGCATGGACTATTGTTAGCCACGCGTGCTAAAAGCGCGAGCTAGTTGCTTTGTATGAAGCCTCGGTGACTGCACGAGCGCTCGTGCAGAGAGTGTTCCAGTCAAGGCAGTTAAAGCTAGCCGCTCGCGCTTGCATAACCTTCGCAGCTAGTCCACGCTAAGGTGCGATGAAGTATACTCACACCGCGCGCGCACGCGCAACTCTTCTCCTCTAGTCTCCTTTCCTTCAAGTGTAAAAAAATATAAACTGCGAGCAGCGAGCGTTCCAAGTTTCTCTGCCGCGAGCCGCGACGAAGGCTCGCGAAGGGGGCCCCGCAAGGGCAGTCGGTGGCGCCATCTCTCGACGTCAGCACTCAACTGACTCTTTCCTCGGAACTAACGCGATGCTCCGCATCACCCCATGGTTCCCCTCGGGAAGATGGTGTAATGTTTTCGTACTTTGGAGCATGCTAATGTAGGGTCTGTGACATTAGACGGTTTAAAGATGGTGTACGTTAACTGTTCGATGTCCATCATTGTAAATAAGAACGTCAGTGAAAGTGTACAGGTCCGATCATCTGTAAGGCAAGGATGTTCTCTGTCTCCCTTGCTGTTTGCAATTTACTTGGAACCATTTTGTTTAAAACTGATTAACAATAATGGTATACATTATAATGCAAAGGTGCAAGCGAGCTGGACATGAATGATGGAAATAATACCTGGAGAAGGGGAACAAGGTATTATTTTCATCATAGTATACATGGTTTTAGATTACACTCTTGTGAAGTAAAAGTGCTTTCTTATTCAGACGACGTTGCTGTTATTTGTGTCGACCAAGACAGTAGTAATCAGCACCGCTTCCTCCGTCTGTAAAAAAACGGGTAGTGCTATCAACTGGAGCAAAAGCGAAGGTCTCTGGCACGGTAATTGGGCCACCGCACACGATAATTTTGTGAATGTACAGTGGACACATTTACCTGATAAGTACCTCGGGGTGCCACTCCAGCACTACTGGGACAGTAACCCACTATGGAGTGAAGAGACGGAGAGGGTTAAGGCCAAAGCGGAGAGCTGGAGGGGTAGAGACTTTTCCATGTTTGCACGCGCAACTGTTTGTAATTTATTTTTAACTGCAAAAATCTGGTACATTTTGCAAGTGCTGAGTATGCCGCGCCTTAACGGGCAGAGATTGCACAGAGTTTTTGCTGTTTTTGAGTGGAATTCGAGCTGGGAGCGTTCTGCTCGTACCAATTTGTTCCGATTTGTTGGTAATGGTGGTCTAGGATTGTCCCATTTGTTTCTACGACAATTTGTGTCTAGGTTCATGTTTTTACGCGATCAGAAAGATTTATTTTTACGTACTGTTATGCAAGTGCGACTGCGGTATGCACTCCCCGAGTTTGTGGTGTCGTCTAGTAATCAAATGCGCTCCAGTGTACAAGGTTATTTGCGTGAAGTTGTGCTTTCTTTCCGAATACTCAAGGTGCGCTTTTCCTTGGAGTATCTTAGTTCAGTTTCCCGAAAACGATTGTATAAAGATTTAATAGATATACTGTTACCAATACCTCTCTATGGGTCATTATACTGTGAACGTTCAGGGCTAGATGTGCTTAAAAGGGTGAAGAAAATGCCATTCAAATCTTTGGTGAAATCCTTTTTCTTTAAATTGCATTGCGGCGTACTTTCTGTAAAAACGTGGCTAGAACAGAAAGGTATATTTGTACCGTGGTCAGTGAATTGTATCCTCTGCAAGAAACCCTAGACGATAGAGCACGCATTTATTGAGTGTTAGGACGCCGTGTTTCATTGGGACATTCTTCAGCGCACGCTGAAGAAGGATTTACCTTTAACTGCGCATGGCATTCGCTTTTTGATCCTGGGAAACGAGGGGGAGTCGCGTACGATATGTTCATGCTCCTCGGCCTCCACAGTCTGTGGAGGCCAAGAACGAGTGTTAATAATGCTGATGTGAATACCAAAACAGTAAGAGAAAATTTCATTGAAAGTGTGGCATATATTCGCGTGGTATACCATGCACTCCCTCAGCCCCCTGATTGGTTGCCAACACTAGATGAGTTAGTATGTTTAAAAAGATTTTGATGCGCTGGCAATCGCCGCTAAGTGGCTGATTCCCTCTTAAACAAATTCTACGTGTGTGAATGACAGTGTGTTTTTTCAGTTTGTCCTAACCGGAAATAAAGAAGAAAAAAAGGATTGGTGTAGTAGTTAGCACGCCCGACCGGACAGTGGGAGGCCCCGAGTTCAAATCCTGGCTCCGCTCTTATTTTGGCTTTCGGCGGGATGACGTGAAGTGCCCGTGTTGTATATATATATATATATAAAATATATATATATATATATATATATATATATATATATATATATATACAAAACACCAATGTCAAATCTCTGACATTATGTTTTCTTTCTGTGTTGTTTCAAAATCGCCACTCACAACATGTTTCAGATTAAATCAATACCAGGTTTTCTTTTCCGCCAGCTCCGGAAGATGGTCAATTTACATTGTTTCTTCATACTGGCAACTGCATGTCAGGAACATCGGTGTTTTTTATAGAACCGAGTTGGATGGACATCTGAGAATTCGAACTTATTAGCTAATACCCTGAAGGCAACGCGTACTGAATACATGTAGCGATGTAAAAGTGAGGAAGATTTAGAAATAGATACATTTTTATTATAAGCTCGACCACTGATTTCAAGTAAGTATTATTATCATAAAGTTTGATTCAACAGAAATGTATTACCAGATGCACCATTCGCTGAGAGTAACTGGGTCAAACGGCCACGACATTTTAAGATCCCTCCTCCAGGTCGCACTTGAGAAAAACTTATCTTTCTTTTATTTTTCGGTTAATATCGGTTAAATCCGGTTACCGGTAAATAATTTATGTTACGGTTACGGTTAAGTTTTTTTTTATCAATTTCGAATCACGGTTTAGTTTCGGTTATGGTTACAGAAAAATATTTGTTCCTAAAAGGTTTTCGATTTTGGTTACGGTTACGGTTTGAGTCCCTGTTTAGCACGGAGTACTTTTTTAAATTATATACGGTTATCTGGCTATCACTGCGTCGACGTCGGGTGCACAAAACACTTCAATAAGCATAAAACAATTTCGTTAGTTATGCAATGAGCACAAACGCTTCGCATTTTCTCAAGAATTCTATTCACACATCCAATGGCGACTGTAAATCACGGGGTCTTTATATTGGACTCATGGTCACGGTTATGCTCACAACTACTTCGTCAACGGCATGAAGACTGATTTTAACCCGTTGCATATGCCTGGATTAGGTTATCACTGCAAGGTATGCTATTGCTCCATGATCTCTGAAGGGGATAAAAACGTCCATGCGCCACCATTCGAGAAGTAGCCATGAGATGCCAAGAGTTTACCTACATAAAATACAATAAACTTCTGATGTATACTTCGTAGTGAAAACTCAATAAATACAGCACATCGTCTTCGTCCTCGTTCCTTCAAGAAGGCAAAATGGTGATCTTCATTAGCCAGTTGAATTCAACTGGAAAAGTTCCAGCCATGTTAACATAGCTTGCCATAGCCAAGTCTAGTCGAATTCCCTCAAGACCTATGCTGTTGCTACCCAGATGTTTGTGCTGCCTGAATCAGACTGTATTTTAAGTTTTAGGCCACTAGACGTCGTCGTTAGCGCCGCGATTCTTAATGCGGCGGCGCCCTCAAAGAAAGGTTTATATAGGTGATTCGGACGAGATGAGCCACGTTTCTGCCATCTTTTCTTCTGGGTTTCCAGACAGCCAGAATAAAAGGCTTAAGTTGTGGCGCATCTGATCTGGGTTGCACGACACCCTCGCAGGAATAAATAAACTAAAGACGTCAAAGCGAGCGGTTGCCCAATCTTGTCTGATGATGTCATCAACGCTTTTGGGTCGCGCACTTCAACAGAGTGGGCACGGCATCGACGCTACCAACATGACGCCTAACATCCCACTTCTGTTCATTGTGCAGCTCCTGCTCCTGACGTACGACGGTGGCATCACATCTACCCGCACGGAAACTACCAGCGCACCAGTCGAGGCGATAGAAGTAACTCCGCTGAGCTTCTCCGGCTTCACGTTTTGGGAAAACCACTGTGACGACGGAACTTTTCCAATCCCTCCCCTGCTGATAAGGCCATGGACAGCAGCTTCGGAAGCATCGACATCAATCGCGATTTCTACAAAGGCAGCGGAGCGCCGGTCGTCAATCAGTGGGCACGGCATCGACGCTACCAACATGACGCCTAACATCCCACTTCTGTTCATTGTGCAGGTGAGTAGAAATGACCTACCCTGCTCAATTAGGTGTAACAATACTTGTCTTGTTATCTTGCCGTGCCCACGGATGTGCCTAAAGCGTTTTTTAGACCTGATATTGCTTCTAAGTGGCGACGTAGAACGCAACCCTGGTCCCATGACCGTAGCGCAGGCTGAGACTCTAGCTAGGATTGAAACTTTTGTTACTCAATTACACGAAGGTCAAGCAGGTGTCGTGGTACAGCTAAAAGAAATTACTGACGAGCAAAAACGCACAAGTGATTCATTATCTGCCCTCACCACACGTGTGACGACTATTGAAACTGATCTTGCAATTTGTAAATCCAAGGCAAACGCGGCGACTGAAATCGAAACGAAGGTCGAATGCCTTCTTTCTGAGATAGCGCTTTTGAAACGGCGCTCCGATGATGCCGAGAGTCGTTCCAGACGATCGAACTTACTCTTTTTTGGACTTCAAGACTCTGCTAGAGAATCGTGGGCGGAATCCGAAAAACTAGTTCTCGACGTATGCAGTGATAAACTAGGCGTACAGATTACCCCTGACACGATTGAAAGGGCCCATCGAATCGGCAGGTTTCATCCTAATAAAAACCGACCTATCATCGTAAAATTTTCTTTTTTAAACACAAAGAAACTGTGCTGAGATCATGCTCCAAGCTAAAAGACACCAACGTGTCGGTTAGCGAGGACTACCCAAAAAATGTTCAATTCGCCAGGAAAATGCTTCTACAGTTCGCCCGAACCCAGGGAGGCCTCTACAAACTTCGCGTTGATAGATTACATCTGGGGAATAAACTTTTTGTTTTCAATTACGAGACTAACCAAATCTGCGAGGGCGGCCCAAACGATTCGAACACTGCGTCAACAAACCTGCCACTTTGAAGTTAAAAAATGTCACGATTAAGAAACCATTTCGTTCCCAATCTTTTTCAAAAAATATTTCAGTTTTGTTTACAAACATAAGAAGTATTGTTCGCAACCGCGATGACTTGTCCTCCGTCATTGACGCGGCGTCGGGTGACGTTGTTATTCTTACAGAAACCTGGCTTTCGAGTGTTATTCGCGATAATGAAATTTTTGATTGTGTTCAGTGTTATAGGTTTTATCGCTGTGACCGAACTGATAGGCGGGGGGGGGGGGTTCTAATCGCAGTGAATGTAAATCTGGAATGTTACCAAATAAGTATTAACACCGAGCTTGAACTGGTTTGCGTGCGTTTAATCTCTGCCCATAGAAATGTTATTTTGTGTGCCTGTTATCGTCCGCCTAATGCGTCCACAACTTTTTGTTCTGCCCTGCATGATGCGTTATGCACAATTACATCTAGGTTTCCGTTTTCACCTTTATTTTTACTTGGCGATTTCAATCTGCCCCTGATCGACTGGTCAGGAGCATTCCCAACTACCACTTGCAATTCTGCAATTTACTCTGATTTCCTCAATCTTTGCTTGGATTTTTCATTAACGCAACTTGTTACTGAACCTACTAGAGTCACTGTGTCTTCGGCCACTGTACTAGATCTCATTTTCTCCTCTGACTCTAACCTTGCCTCTTCCATATCCTACTTACCGGGTATTAGCGATCACTCCATTATACATTTCTCGTTACTTACACCAATGTCTGATGCTAGTAAGTCAACAAAACATTTCTTTGACTATAGTAAAGCAAATTTTGGTGCTATAAATAACGAATTAGCTAGCTTCCTTGACGAATTCCTTCCTAATTTTTCTGATCGCTCAGTTGAAAGCAATTGGTCCATATTTAAAAATAAATTAGAATCTCTAATTAACTTATTCATTCCATATAGGTCCATCAAAACAAATTCATTGTCTCCATGGTTTAATGTAACACTTAAGCGCCTTAACAACAAAAAGAAACGTTTGTTCCGTTCTGCAAAGCTTTCTTGTAGTGATGCACGTTGGGAAATTTATTACGCAGCTGAGGATGTTTATAAACTAGCCATCAAGGACGCTAAACTAACATTTTTTAATGTGACCTTACCCTCCATGTTACTTAACAGTCCTAAACAGTTTTGGCGTGTTATGAATGGAAACAAAACGAATGATATCTCGCTCACTAATAATGGTGTTGTTATTCCAAATGACCATTGTGCCTCCATTTTAAATGACATTTTTGTAAAAGCGTTCTGTGTTGATGATGATTGCTGCCACCCTGTGTACCCTAATTATAACTTTTTGCCTATGGATCCTCTTGTAATTGACTATGACGGAATTGTAAAGTTGGTTGATAACTTAAAAACATCTTCGTCTTTTGGAGTTGACAATGTCACCTCCACACTCCTTAAGAATACTAAAAATAATATCGCAATTTACCTTTTTAAAATTTTTGAGCAATCGCTTGCATCTGGTGTATTGCCTGGGGAGTGGAAAATAGGGAAGGTGATTCCACTCCATAAACAAGGCGATAAACAGAGTCCTCTTAACTATCGCCCCATTTCCTTAATCAGCACACCTTGTAAACTTTTAGAGCATATAATATTCACTCATTTGGTTAACTACTTGGACTCTAATTCCTTCTTTTCTCCATCCCAACATGGCTTTCGTAAATCCCTTTCATGTGAGACTCAACTACTGACCTTCACTAATGATGTGCTTTCCATACTTGACCGTGGATCCCAGATTGACTGTGTTTTTTTAGATTTCTGCAAAGCTTTCGACAAAGTTCCTCATAAACGTTTACTCTTTAAACTCAGTCAACTCAATCTCGATCCTAACGTGCTGTCTTGGATAACATGTTTTTTAACTAATCGTTCTCAGTTCGTTCATGCTAACAATGTAAATTCTTCTATGAAACCTGTTACTTCTGGTGTTCCACAAGGGTCTGTCTTGGGGCCCCTGTTGTTTCTAATTTATGTAAATGACTTACCACTGTGTGTATCATCATCTATTAGCCTTTTCGCTGATGATTGTGTAATTTATCGCGAAGTCACTAATACTACTGACATCACCCTTCTTCAAAATGACTTACAAGCTGTGGCTGATTGGTGTGATTTATGGCAAATGTCCCTTAATACTAACAAATGTAAAGCGATGAATATCTCCCGTCGAATCACTATATCTTCTATTTACTCAATTTTTGAGATTCCTCTTGTAACTGTACCATGCTATAAGTACCTTGGGGTACACATCACTTCTAACATGTCTTGGAAAACTCATACTGACCACATTATCGCCAACGCTAACTCCATGCTTGGTTACCTAAAGAGAAACTTTAGGTTAGCCCCAGTGTCCCTAAAACTACTAATGTATAAAACCCTTGTCCGTTCCAAACTAGACTATGCCGCAGCAATCTGGGATCCGGGTCTTTCAACTCTCGTGACTGATCTTGAAGCCCTACAGAATCGTGGTGCCCGTTTTATATTGACTAACTATCATCGCACATCTAGTGTCTCAACTATGAAAACTAATTTATCACTTCCTGCTCTTTCTTTACGCCGAAAAATATCTCGTTTGTGTCTTTTTTATAAAATTTATCATTCCAATACTTTTCTAAAAAACAAACTAATGTTAAATCCTGTTTACATCTCGCCGCGCGTAGATCATCAATTTCAGGTCGGAATTCCTCATTGCATTACATCAGCCTATTATAACTCTTTTATTCCCAAAACATCTTCAGAGTGGAATCGCCTTCCCGCGCAATTAGTAGACATACCGTCCTCTGACTTGTTTAAAAGTGCGGTGACTGCCTACCTGTGTTAATATTTTTCTTTGTTTGTTTGCCTCGTTGTATAAATTTCTGAACTTGTTTACAAAAAATTTTAACATTTTTAGTGCTTGGCTTTTAGTGTTTGTATATTGTTTGTATTTCAATTTTTGTCTTGTACCACTCCCCTCTGTAATGCCCCAGGGCCTTGAGGGTACTGAAATAAATAAACAAATAAATTGATTCCGTTAGTTCGACATCACTAATCCCAACAATCCGTTGCAAGGGGCGTTGCTATGGACGAATATATGAGATCAAATTTTGCTCCTAAAAATCGATCGTCCAGGAATCGGAGGTACGGCGGAAATAAATATGCTCAATTTATAAGCATAAACCAATTTTACTAAGCGTTCTCCGCATGTATGACGCCGCCATCAAGGTGAATTCACAGTGGCGTTCGAAACGCAACCGGAAAGCGTATTCGCTTGTTTTCACCACCAAATGCGCGTGAACTTGCATTGAAATTTTGAACAATTGCGTTCGCAACCGCTTTGAAAACGCGATACAACCGCCAGTGTGAATGTGTTGTAACCATAGGGGAAGAAATGCATTTAGGCGATTACTCTGGTAGCTCTTCTCGCGGGGAGCGAGCAACCAGATCGTGTTCAGAGCTAGCCTCAAACCAGGAGTAGTTAGTTCCGCGCCGCTGCGGAGGGCGTTGAGGTATGAGCATCGTGGGTATAAGCATAGTTTTGTTTAACCCGAGACTGGGGTATTTTGGAAAAGGGACGAGAAGAAAAGAGGCCACAAGGGGCGACGTCTCAAACACAGCTAAGGATTTTATTCCATCGTATGCATTTTTATACACACCACGTCCACACATCACGTCCCACCTACCAACCAAGTCGACCAATGACAACATAACACCCGGAATACTCTAAGCCAAACATAGGCCCAAAACATTACAAAAGAACAATCTTTCAGCCAGACAAAAGGACAAGATAAGCCTCCGAATTCACAAAGTCGACAATGAACCGTTAAAATGTTTTTTTCCCAAACCCGCAAACACACGGAACCAAAGGGAAAGAGGGCATACAAGACCTAATTACACAAAGCCAAACAACAAACCATTAAACTAGCCGGTACTTAGTCACCGTAAAAAACAAAAAAACAAAACAAACGGCAAATGGTCATTATAACCCGCACTACACTTTGAAGGAAAGCGGAAGAGGATAACCATGACCCAAAAACACAAAAGGGGAGAATGCAAGAGTTCCAACCTCAACTACACACTTGAAAGAAGTAACAAGGAATACCAGAACAAACAATATGTCCTGCACCCCTGTACTAAAAAAAAAACAAAAAAAAACGGGGTTTACATCTTGAGGAATTTTCTTGAGCTTTCTCCTAGATGCATTGATGGCTGGCTAATACAATTTCCCATCGACTTAATTCGGACTGTTTCCCTCACTACCCTTTTTATCTCATTCTCCTCTCGATGTATTACCTCCGTTTCCGACCAAAACACCCTACAATTGTTGCACTCAGCCATGTGCTTGGCGATCTCCGAGTTCGGTGCCCCGTTTTTTACATTTCTTTTATGCTCAGTCAGTCTGTCATTCACGCACCGCGAAGTTTGCCCCACATATCTAAAACCACATGCTAAGGGTATCTCATAGGTTCCTCCTCGGCGGCCACGGTGTTGGCGGCGTAGCGTGCTCGTCTTTTTTGCGGTGTGGTGGTGGTGTGCGGCCAGTGGCTGGCCTCGTGTTTTGCTTTGATACTGTGTCGATCACAGGTGCCACTATCGTGCACGAAGGTGAGCCTTAACCCGTAGAAGAAGAATAAGAAGATAGAGAACACAGATTTACAGACTCTGATGACTTGGCGGCGGCTTGGTGGCAGTGAGGTGCAACGAGAAACGGTGAGCGATGGAATGCTAAACCACCGCTGGGAGCAAAAACCGGAGCGCCCAGTTCGGGAGGAGCTTCAAACTTGGACGTTATTTATCCCCGTGCGAGCGAAGCGCTCGGTGTGCCGAACATAATGTGGTCGCCACGTCGGACTGAGAGTCATGACCTAAATGTTTCTTCCGCCGTGGTCGTAACTGCAGTTCAAGGAAGGAGTTTCCCCTTTACGAAACAGCTCGTGTAGTGCCGTGCTTTGCTCTCGCAGGCCCGGAGCGTGGTTGGCGCGCGTGCAAAAAGGCTGCAGTCACCAAGATACATGCCGGCACCGGTGTCGCAACGAAGCTTGTTTGTGAAATCGATTTATCGTCACTGCTTAAACTTAGATTTGTATTTTGTAGACAGAAGATTCATTGATGGATCCTAGAGCATGCAATACATGAGCGGCGAAGGTGGGTGCCGGGCTGCTCTCGCTGCTAGGCAAGCCACAGACGCACCGCGCGTGTTTATCTGTATCGACCAGATCTGAGAGACGCCGCGCCGCGTAGCAGTAATGCAGGGACGCCGGCACCGTTTGCTGTGATACTGCCACACTGCGCCCATTTTTATCACTCATCTGTCCCCTACTTTAGGGAATGCGTTAGCATGACCCTTGGGAAACACCATGCACGTCTTCCTCTAAGAAAGCTAGCGCTGACCCCTTTGCTTTCTTGCTTTGGCTTTCTTTTTTTGTTTTTCTCTTTGCTTCCTCTGTTTCTTCCTTTGCTCTTTTTGGCTTAGTTACGGAGTCCGTTTTAGCGTTTTATTTTTAAAGGGGGACGCGTGTGGCGTTTCCTAATGGTAATGCTAACGGATTCCCGAGGGATGCACCAATGAACCTTTCTTTAATATTTGTAGCACAAACCAAGGCATACACGCTCCGCAGACATACAAGTTCCGACTCACCTATCCGCGCGCGCATTGGGTTGTGCCCTCTGGCTTCAGTGTACTAGAGTACGGGGTGGTGTTGTGACAAGAGCGGCTCGCGTCAGGCGTTTAGTGTAGATCGCGCTAGGCGCCAACACCCGGCGCATTTGCAGGATAGGGTCACTATGGTGGTGGTCGTGCGCGTGCACCCGCACATGTGGACTGCAAAGACTTTCTGCTGCCCTGTCGATTGCAGCGCCGCGATTGTTTCATATATATGCGCCGCGCCGCGATTGTTTCATATATATCGCAGCGCCGCGATTGTTTCATATATATCCATAGCTCACAAGTTCCCATTGCCAAGTCGCGCCGGTCCAAGCACTATCCCGTATTCGACTACACTGTACCGTGACGTCGCCTTCTTCCTTTGTTTTTCACTACTCTCATCCTCTAGGCGCGGGAAAGAAGACGAAGCACCGACCAGTGCTCTCTGATGCATTCCGAGCCCCACAAATTTTTGCCGAAAATCCCGGAATACTTCACCAGTGACCTTTCAAGCTGCACCAAAAGGTCAGTATACCACACCTGGACCTTCGAGCAGCAATATCCCGGACCTATTAGACCTGACTTTATCGCCCAAGGTCAACTTCAACCCCCTGCGGGAACCGCGACTCGCTAAGCCTGACATTCGGAGAGACAGCCGACTTGACCCTGCGCTCGGCCCGGCCACCGTCCGCTCGGCCAGGGTCCAACAGCACTTTTCGACAACATCGACGTCATGGATATTGACCGAGTAAACTCCCATGAATGGCAGACTGTCGGCACGGCGCCACGGCAGCCCCACACCACGACCATTAGAGTGAAACTCTCCGACAACATCAACCTCGGCAGCGTGGACACGCATATGCTTGGAGCCGACGTGCTTCACGCCGCTGGCCTCAACACCATCGAGCGAAAAGACACCTATATAAAAGTACGAACAATCCAGAAACTCCTTGCAATCGACACTTACAGACCTTCGGCCGAGACCAAATTACTTGCTCTGAAAACCGTACATATCCAGGGCAAACAGCATAAAATCAGGACATACAAGGCCAACGATCCAGCAAACGCACGCGGAGTTGTGCATGGAATCCCCGCGACATTATCATAAGAAGACATCCGCAACACCCTCGAAGTGGAACACGCCAAGCTCCTGCACCTCCGCCGCATCGGCACGTCGAACACTATCCTGGTCACAGTTGAGGGACCACGGCTACCGCGCTACGCCTTTATGAACCGCGTCGCCATGAGACTGCACCCTTACCAGCCGCGAAGCATCCTTTGCACGCTCTGCTGTGTGATCGAACACCGCGCCGACGTCTGTCCCAACAAATCTCAATTCACCACATGCCTCAACTGCAGCAAACAGTTCCCCGTGGGTCAAACTCCTGCAACTCCTCATGAATGCGAGCCACACTGCGTAAACTGCGGAGAAGACCACCCGCCCACTTCCCCTAATTGCTCCGCCCGACTGCAGGCAAACCAAGCAGCTCAGACGCGAGCCCTACAGAAACGACGACATCAACTCCAATCTTTGGCACCACAGAACTATCAAGCGTGGCCAGAATTACCCACCCACAACCTGTTCGAAGCCCTTCAAACATCGCAAAGGAGAAGAAGCAGGAGCCGAACCCGGGACGAAACATCAAGAGAGCTGTCAACCACACCACCCAAGACAGCACCACCACCCAAGACACCGAACCCCAAGTTACCAGGGTCGGCCCAAAGAACCACCATCCCTCCCACCAATGTGAGCGAGCCAGCTCTCCAGGGACCCCCTTCTCCTCCCTTATTCTCCCACCCCCTAACGTGTCAAAATCAGTCACATTACACCCGTCCTATACGCACACCCCACAACACTCGCAACCTCACTCATCGCTCACAGCCGCTTCCTCGCCGATAGAGGAGAAGCTAGATGCCCTTGTGACTAAAGTAGACAAACTGGTAAACGCCATTTCGGCGCTTAAGTCCACCACACAGCAGATGCAACAGGCCAACCAAAGGCGAGACGCACTCATAGAGCAAATCATCGAACACAACAAACACTTAGCTACTCGCCTCGATAACAAAGCCGCCACTATATTAAAACTAGAACAGGCCATAAATGCCTTGGAGCTACCACGCAAACGACAGACTAGAAGCAGCCAAGCAGAAACGTCCCACGGCATAGCCAAGATAGATACCGATATGAACCAATATGTCTAATTCTCCACCGCCACCACCCACCGCACTTAACTTTTCTCCGAACACGCCACAAGCCACGTACACCATATGGCAATGGAATTGTAGAGGCGTACGTCGCAAAAAGGGCCTCCTTACTCAGTACATAAAGGTGGCTGACCCCAAACCTGATATCATTCTTCTTCAAGAGACAAACGGATCAATCACTATTCCTGGATATGAATTATTCATACAACCTAGCATCACGCACAAAGACAAACGGTCACCCACGGGCGTTTCGGTCCCCATCATGACCGCCACCTATGTATCCAAACACATAGCTGCAACGCAAATTGACACCTCCCACCTGAACACACCATCCAATGAATACGTCACTGTCCAATGTCGTCTAGGGCACAACACCAAGGACACTATCATCACGAACGCCTACTGGCTACCTAAACACCCTAACGCAAACCTAGGATGGCTAGCTAAACACTCAGCAGGATACAAGTCTCATCCGGTCCTCATAGCAGGGGACTTTAACAGCCACAGCACCTCCTGGGGATATAAACGCACCACTTCGAATGGCCGCAAGCTAGCGCAGGCCATGGAAGTTCATCAATACACCCTTTTCAATGACACCACCCTGCCCACACGTACAGGAAACAGTGTAGAACATGACAGCTCACCAGACCTCACATGGTACAACGGACCAGTGCCAGCGACATGGGATAACCTCCAGGAAACTTTGGGGAGCGACCCTTGCATCCTACAGACCTCGCTCACTTACCTTCAAACACGCCGAAAGAGCTCCCAGGGAGGACTGCGTACTAGAATGACCAAATGGGATAAACTCCGAACGGAACTAGAGGAACTACCCACCCCTCCTCCTACCAAGAGTGGGTAGACATTCTACACTCTACATACCGCAAACACACAAAGCACATAATAAACACCCCAGACCACGAACATGTAGACTCACACCTCCTCTCCTTGTGGGACAAACGACACCGCATGATACAACGCTGGAAAAAGAACAAGACCAATCGCCACCTCAAAAAAGCTATACAGGCTATCACTGAGGAGGAGCAGGAATATGCATACACCCTAACTACCGAGAACTGGCTCCAGACATGCGATCAGCTTAACGGACAACTACACACACCTCGAGTGTGGCAGATCCTTCGATCCCTTCTGGGACAGGCTAAACCTAGGCACACACTAACAAAGCTTCTCATGCATACAGGAGCAGACCCTGAATCTCTTGCACGAGACATACAAAAACTCTTTTATTCACACAAACCAAACCTTTCCCAACTGCCCGACCATCCTCCCGAATCTCCCGACTCTCTTTCCACTGGAATCAATTCCCTTTTCAGCATGAACGAGCTACAAGCAGCTCTTCACAACCTGAAAAGGAACACTACACCAGGTATGGATGGAATCACCTACACCACACTACGCAACCTACCTGAGAACTTCCTCGAACCTCTCCTCGACCAAATCAATCAGGCGTGGGAGACTGGAATCCTCCCTCATGAGTGGAAAACGGCCCTCATCATACCCATCCCGAAACCCGGAAAACCTCCCAACCAGATCAACAACCTCCGACCTATTTCACTTTCCTCTTGCTTTGGCAAACTTATGGAGAGAATGGCTCTAAATCGCCTTCAATGGCATCTAGAGACCACACATTCCTTAGCATACGCTATGACGGGCTTTCAATCACATGTTAGCACACAAGATGCCATGCTTCGCATATACGAAGGTATATACCAGAATGCCAGTACTACACAACTGCGTACCATAGCAAGCGTAGACATTCACAAAGCTTTCGACTCTGTAGCGCACCACGCAATACTAGATGACCTCTTGGACACGGCACCCGGCTCCAGAATGTATAATTATGTCAAAGCCTTTCTAACCGATCGAACAGTACAGATACAGGTCAATGACTTCGTATCCCCTGACCATACCTTAACAGCTGGAGTACCACAGGGGGCTATTCTCTCTCCCACATTATTCAATCTAGCCTTGAAGAATCTTCCGGGTAAACTTCACGAAATCCTGCACCTACAGCACAATATCTATGCCGACGACATCACCGTTTGGTACTGCACCGGCTCCCCAGCAGACCAGGAAGCCACGGTGCAGGCCGGACTTGACACAATCCACACCCACATAACGCAACTTGGTTTCACATGCTCCCCCACAAAAACAGAATACATCGTTGTCCCTAACGATACGGGACAGAAGGCAGATGACTACCGCGCACTCATTCAACTACATATAAATGGCACCCTCATCCCTCGCCGCCGCACCATACGGGTGCTAGGCTTCCTCCTCCAACAGGACGGCAAAGCGGACGAGTGGTTAGCACTCATCACAAAGCAGATAAACGAAATTCACCATATGCTCATTAGAGTATCCAGGCGCAACCGAGGTCTAAAAGAACATGAGATGCGGAAAACGGTCGAAGCCCTGGTCTACACCCGAGTCATGTACAACCTACCTTATGTCACCCTCACCACCACACAACTCCGCAAACTCGAAACCGCGCTCCGTAAGTGCACCCGACTCACACTTGGCGTTCCACGGTTCGCACCCAACCACCTACTACCCCTAACTGGCATCCACAACACCTTGGACGAGCGCATTACCATGCATCGCCACGCTCAACATGAACACCTAGGTACATCGCGACAAGGCCGACGAATACTAGACCACCAGCCCTATGACACCTCCCAGCTCCCCTCCATCCCTCCAACCTCCCCACCATGGGACTCACTGCCACGTCTACATGTCCTTCCCCTACCGCGAAACATGTGTCCGGAGGCCCACTCTTCTCGAAGGGAAGATCGTGTCAAACGTCTCACGAAGCAAGGGGAACCGCCGGATACAGACCTTTACTTCACTGATGCCAGCTATTACCCTGACCGATGTCGCACGGCAGTGACTAACAATACCTACTCCCATACCACTCTGCATGAGGGTGTACCCTCTCCTACGGCTGCCGAAACACTTGCCATCGCCGAGGCCATCATCATCCCCACACATCATCACGATCAGATTCTCATACGCACCGACAGTCAAGGAGCTTGTCGACAGTTTCGGGACCACACGCTCCCGCCCCATATACACGCCCTCATCCAACAACACCTAACTACTCACCCTCATCTGAACGTCACCATCCAATGGATACCAGGCCATCAGGGCATGGGAGGAAATTCAAGAGCGCACGCGCTCTCCCGCGCTGAATGAAATCCGTGGCCTCCTACCCTCTGGCCTGAGTCCTACGATCCACGTGAACACCGCAAGCAACTCCACAAAGCTCGGACGGCTATTCTCAAAGACCTGCGTATGACCGCCTCGACTCTCCCCCATCCGCCTCCACATTTCACTCGCGAAGAGGGTGCCATCTTACGCCGTGCTCAAACTCACACTCTAATGACCCCTCATTACAAACACCACATACAAGGACTCCCTGGACGCCCCTACTGTCCCCATTGCGGAAGCCACCCATCCAACATACACATGATGTGGGATTGTCCACACGCGAAACCCCTCATATCTGCCACTTTACGCCAACTGCCCCCCGACCTACACCCAAATTCCTGGGAGAGCTGGATCACTCCACCTAAAGATCATTAAGCCCTCCTACTGCCACTTCTGATCCAGCACGTCCACAACGTACTTGGGGAAGAGTGGTAAAGATATATTGGAGCGCCGGACGAGGCGTGTTAAAATAAATATTTCCTCTCT
>JAZHYW010008762.1:0-30705 GCA_037355805.1 Ixodes ricinus | reverse complement strand
CCCCAGGCACCGGGGCCGCAGACAGGTACATGCAGCTAACCCGCTTGCGTCATACTCCAATGCATTCTTGCTATTTTTAGGAAAAACTAGGAGTTGGCAGAATGTCGGAAATTGGCCCTGTGAAGGTGCAAGTCTTTTGTCCACCTAAGTGGCGCAGACATTTATTTCACATTCCGTAAGAACTTTGACGTGAACGATGTCGGCCGGCGCGGAGGCAAGCGTGAGCAAGAAGGGGCAGCCTCGCGTCCAGTGGGGCGTGCACGAAACATGGGTGTTGTTGGCGATCTGGGCGGATCGCCTGGAGGACCTCCGGAGAGCAAAACGGAACTTCGGGGTGTACGCCGACATGGCGGCGAAACTGGCCAAGGCGGGCTTCAAGAAGACCGTCGACCAGGTGCATCACAAGATCGAGAACCTGTCGAACACATACCGGTAAGTTGAACGTAGCCTGCTGTAGTGACTGATAATAAACAGAGAGGAGCCTTGTTCTGCCAGACTGCGCGCTCGGTACCTTCGATAGCGTTTTGGCTTCTCGTGAGTCTGGGGTCCCTCGGCATGCACGCCCAGCCAAGGCACGGCGAAGGGCAGCGGGCACGTGTTGAAGCCAGGGCATCCGAAATAAGCGTCCTGCCGTTCTCAGGCTCTAGGAGTGCGAGGACGCACGCAATACAAGTGGCAGGAGTGGCGACAAGGGCGATGCTCACCTACCCGCCACAATTGCATTGTGTACCTCGAAATAGTGGGAAGGCCCGTATGTAGGCTGACTACCAAATAGTTCCGGCTGCGTTTCGTGAGTCCCGCTTCAGACGGGGCAACTTTCTCAGCAATTTTGGGGTTGCTGGCGGGTTTTCCCTAGATCGACACAAATTGCTGGGATCGGGTTCGGTTGTTTGGCTCGAAACAAGCGAGCAACTTTTTGAATCGGCAGCAGCTAATCAGGGACGCAATATTTTCTGCTTGGGAGAAGAGCGTGTTGGTTCAAGTCAAGGATGAAGAAAGAATAAAACAATTAAAACTGGGACAATACAACACATCTTTCAACTAGCAACGGACGAGTAAAAATTTTCAACAGCGAGCAGCCAACTATACCCAGGAGGGAAAGGGAGGAGAAGGGGAGAGAAGGGGAGATAAAACGCGAAGTGCAAGTCAGTGAGGAGGGTTTATCTCGGATTTTAAAAATTCAACCTCGGTTTTCGTCAGGAGGAGGGAAGGGTTTGACACGTTGTTATTTACGGTGGTCATGGCGAATGACTCTATAATCTCCCTGCCAAATCTGCTGTCATGCCCCCCAGGATTTTTGTTTCATCAAAGAGGGGATGACAAGGCGAACACGAACGGGCATGTATGACTATGGGGTGATAGGAATCTGGAGAGGCCTTAGAAACTTCGTTGTGATGTTCCCGGAGTCTGTGATTGGTGCATCTGCCGGTCTGACCTATGTATTGATGGCCGCAGCTCAAGGGGATGGAGTAAACTTTCTTCTCTTTGCATGGAATGAATTTCTTTTCGTGTTTAACAGTGCAACTAATTGGAATCCGGTTGTTGTTCACTTGTTGACAGAGTTGCTTAAGACGCATGCGGCACGAGAAAACAACATTCGTGTCGAACTTTGAGGCAATGGATTTTATCCGGTGGGCTGAATTGTGTACGTAAGGAATGACGGCGAATCGGGATTTCTTTTTTGTGGCTGGTGACTGGCGATCAGGCCCGCGAATCAGCCTTTCCATTACTGATCGTAGAAGGTCGACGGGAAACCCTGCCTTGACGAGCCTTTTGTGTTGGAATTTGAAGCTATCTTCTGAAAGATGACAGCAAGACTTCGTGACAGCAAGACTTCGTGTTTTCTCGTGCCGCATGCGTCTTAAGCAACTCTGTCAACAAGTGAACAACAACCGGATTCCAATTAGTTACACTGTTAAACACGAAAAGAAATTCATTCCATGCAAAGAGAAGAAAGTTTACTCCATCCCCTTGAGCTGCGGCCATCAATACATAGGTCAGACCGGCAGATGCACCAATCACAGACTCCGGGAACATCACAACGAAGTTCCTAAGGCCTCTCCAGATTCCTATCACCCCATAGTCATACATGCCCGTTCGTGTTCGCCTTGTCATCCCCTCTTTGATGAAACAAAAATCCTGGGGGGCATGACAGCAGATTTGGCAGGGAGATCATAGAGTCATTCGCCATGACCACCGTAAATAACAACGTGTCAAACCCTTCCCTCCTCCTGACGAAAACCGAGGTTGAATTTTTAAAATCCGAGATAAACCCTCCTCACTGACTTGCACTTCGCGTTTTATCTCCCCTTCTCTCCCCTTCTCCTCCCTTTCCCTCCTGGGTATAGTTGGCTGCTCGCTGTTGAAAATTTTTACTCGTCCGTTGCTAGCTGAAAGATGTGTTGTATTGTCCCAGTTTTAAGGGGGACACGGTGCAAGAAATCGCGATTTTTCTCAAAAAAGTCACTTTTGAGATTATTGTTGTTTTGGTTTCCTCAACTAATAAAGAACCTACCAGGAAAATATTATTCACGTATCTGTAGTATGAAAGCCACAATTCGTGTTTATTGACGCGCTCGCGGCATCCGCGCGACGTTTCGAGCTCGGAGAAAACGCCCGCGACCGCCGTTTTGTACACGCGATCCTGAAGCGCTCGATAGGCCTAGCGCCGAGCGCGTGCCCTCGTTGGAACCGTCATTCTTTTCTCTTTCGATTACGCGCAGACGCTTCTATCGAGAGTACTACAGGCCGTGTGCAGAGCCCGCCAAAGAAGAAGCCAAAATTTAAAATTGGCAAGCTCCGATTGGTTGAAGAAACGAAACTAACGCTGTGGTTGGCGGAAACAGAGCACGTGACCTTTTGAACACCCTTTCGCGCCGCGCCTGCGAGGTCTTCCGCCGCCATGTTTGTTAGTCCTCGTGCGATTTTCGTCAACGCTGGTACTGCATTCCGATCTCTTCTCCGCCCTTCCTGTATATTCATCGCCTCCACCGAGCTACTTTTCTTCGGAAAAATGCCTGCTGTGAAGCATACGACGACGACAGCCTTTGGGAAGCGGCGGCGATACGGAAAACCGAGGGGCAGCAATGCGCGGCCGCTTGCGTTCGAGCCTTCGGCCGAGTGCTCGCCTACTTCGGACCCACCTCGAGCGGTCAACGCAGTTCCACCGGCTTTTGACTCTTCAAGATCGGAAGGGTCAAGTGTTCCGACGGCGGACAACGGAGATGACCTGACCGCCTTCGAACGGAAGGCCGCGCTACTTCAGCAGTGTGACGACGCAGCAGACGCACCCGAAAGTGGACTTTCCGACGCCCCCGATGAACCACACCTGTTGAGTGGCTACCGTTTCATCAATGTGACTGCTGTCGAAGCATTGATAGCTCCGCTCTTGTGCCCGATGTGCTACGAACGATCGCTGATTTTGAAAGAGACCGGGACCGGCGCAAGCCTTCAATTTGTTGTCGTATGCGGTGACTGCGGAGACGTCGTGAAAGCGGCACATTCGCCCGTCTTGGGGACGAGTCGTCAGCCCGAACTGCCCGTGCGCCTTGCAGTTGCAAGCCGAAGTTGTGGGATCAACTTCACAAAGCTCAGCAACTTCTTCGGCGCCATGGACGCTCCACCTCCCATGCACCTGAAGACGCACCAAGCCATTAGCGAAAAGTTACACCGCGCCGCAATGGATACCGCAGGGGACGTGATGCGTGAAGCTGCCCAGGCCGTTCGGACGAAGAATGCTGCATGTGACAGCAGCGAGCTTCTCGACGTTAGTGTCAGTTTCGACGGCACCTGGCACAAGCGAGGCCACACTTCCCACTTTGGACTCGGAGCAGTGATCGAACTTGACTCGGGTCTTGTGCTCGATTTTTCGGTCCAGAGCAACTACTGTCATGCTTGTAGCATGGGACCGAAAGAAGGAGAAGCTAGGTACCAAGAGTGGATGCAGAGCCACAAGGAGGTATGCCAGAAAAATTTTAATGGCTCTTCCAATGCCATGGAAGTGGAAGCAGCCGGAGTCTTGTTCAGCCGGTCCAAGGAGCTGCACAAGATGCAGTACACTACTGTGCTCAGCGATGGAGACAGCAAGTCGTTCCTGCACGTCTCGAAGCTGAACCTGTACGACAAGGGAATTGTGAAGGAAGACTGTGTGAACCACGTGGCCAAGCGTGTTTTCGCTGGCATTGAGAAGATCAAAAAGACAAAAAGGGGCCTGGGAGGCAAGGGGAAAATCACCAAGGTGGTTACGAAGAAGCTGACTGCGTACTACGCTGCTGCTTTGAAGGACAATGCTCCTAACGTGAAGAAGATGCAGAAGGCAGTGTTTGCCAGCCTGCTCCATTCTTTTCCACGGATGCTGAACCTCTACACATTGGCTGCCCACGTGGTGAAGACTCCTGGTGCCATTACAACAGGCACCTGGCCCTGGTCGACGCTGGCAAGCCGTCAGTGGCTCGAGCCCACCGCCCAGCATTTAGCAGGGAGATTGCCAAGGAGCTGGTACCTCTGTACAACAGACTGGCCGGTGCAGACCTCCTTGCACGCTGTTCAAGGATGCAGACCCAGAATGCCAACGAATCTTTGAACGCATTGGTCTGGAAAAGGTGCCCCAAAACTGAGTTCGCCTCATTGAAGACGGTGGAGACTGCAGCTGCCCTGGCTGTTGTTGACTTCAATGTCGGCCCAAAGGGTATTCAGAGAGTGCTCGAGAAACTCGGTGTAGCCTGTGGCGCGCACACAACCAAGCATGTGGAGCAGGCCACAAAAGCTTGTGTTTCACGGGCTCGTGCAAGGTCACTTGACAGTGCAAAAGCGGCCAAGAAAGTCCGACAACTGCAAGCTGTTGCTGCCGAACAAAGGAGAATTGAAGAGGAAGGGCCCATGTACGCTCCTGGAGGATTTTTTTGAGTGAATGTGCTTGTAAAATAAAAGACAGCACTTTTTAAACTTCAAGCTCGTTTTTCTCATTTTCTGTTTTTCCATCAGACGGGCATCTTAGGAAACCTATCGTTTTCTTATTACACAGTGGGGGATTATTCTTAGGTGGTTTTCTGGGATAGAATTTTGTGAGGAAGCCGACTGGCTAGTTTTTATTTTCAATTTAAAATTCTTTTATGCTCAAAAAACTACATTTGTAAAAAAGCGGAGAAATGAAAAAAAATGTTGAATGTTCTTATGGAGTTATACCTATAAAAAACAATACGATATAGCAAAATAACTAGCTGGTCGGCTACTATGGGTATTCCTATGACTATATAACACGTAAAAATAATTAATTTTAATTTTATTTTAAAACGATAGGTTTCCTAAGCGAACACACTAACTCCCATACTGTGACGTTCGTAACAAGTTTCAAAATTGACGTAGGACAATGAAATTTGGAAGAGATGATCTTCTCACAGATATAAACATCCACTGCAAATTTCATTAAAATCAAGCAAGCGGTACAGAAGTTGACTTTTTTGGGTAGTGTCCCCCCTTAATTGTTTTATTCTTTCTACATCCTTGGCAATATTTTCACGATGAGTTTGTATTCTTGAAGTCATTTAACTGCATAAAAACATGTTTATAGCGCGTAACTGTGTCTCTAAATAAATCAAGAAAAAATTAAATTTAATGATGATAGCGTTGGAGTTGCAATCAATGATTGCAACTCCATCAGGCTCCTAGTGCACGGTGCCACGTGATGCGGCAGAAACAGGTTTCATATCATCAGCCTCATCTGTAAGTGGAATAGAACAACAAGCATAATATCTGCACATCCCCATTCCGAGATTGCTTTTACGCTTATTTCAGCTATAGGGTAATTTCACATATGCTGAAGAATTTCACCGGAAACCTGCCACTCACTGCAATTTAATTCCCTAGAAAACACCAGAGGACCTGCATCACCACTGGGTCTGGTGGTATCAGCTGGCCCTTCTACTGGGAAATACACCGCGTCCTGGGGTCGCTGTCTGTAAATGACAGCAGCCTGGTGGAGGAGAGCGACTGCTCGGAGAGAGCCACACCTGCAGTTTCGGAGGTATCCATCTTTCGGTATTTAATCGTGGCTCTTTCTTGTGTGCATGCTTTGTATGTGTTGTGTCCTTATAGGGAGTGGAGCCTGTGTGCATTTCTTGGTGAACCGTACCAATGTGGCAGCCCTAGATGGACATAGTTGGTGGGCGCTCCGTATACACCAACTCTTTTATGTCACGCTGCAGCAGTGGTGCTTCGTGTGCACTTCTTGTCTGGTGTGTGGGCAAAACATGCCCGCCGAGCCAGGCATTATTAATACATTGTTTTAGAGCACAGGTCTTGGGCACCTGTTTCCGGGTTGAGCGGCGTCGCTGCCGCCGTCGGCGTAACCGCGCGTTACATTATGGGACGTTTCCCATAATAACGTCACACATGACGTCACATGTGACATCACGAGGGTAACATTTTCCCGCTACATTTGACGAGAAATATTCCCGTTAGATTTAGCGGAAAAATTTCCCGCCACATTTAGTGGGAAAATTTTACCCTTGCGACGTCGCACCTGACTCCACCCTACCGGGAAAATTTTTCTGCCAAATTTAGCAGGAAAATTTAACACCACATACAACACACGCCTCTACGCTAGATTAAAGTACATTACAAAATCGTGGCACCAGTTCGGAGTGCCCCGAATTCTCTCTGGGTACCGTCGCTCAGGCCGGTGTTGCCCGTGATTCCCGGCCAGGAGCACTGACCCCCACGTCTCTTTCTACTGTTTCTGGCTCACTTCCCAGCTCTGGCACTTGGTCCACAATTTCTGTTTCACGTGCCCGCACCGGCACTCGATCGGACACTCCAAAGCACGGAAGCACCAGACTGATGTCGTCCATGCCAGGAACGGTAGACTCGCATGGCCTCAGGTGGTCTAGGTGCTGTCGCCAATTGAATGTACCACCAGGCATTTTCATCACAATCGGTAGGACAGAGGTCCTGCACGGACATGACTCTTTTCAGCCAACGGTCTCCTGGGTGGAAGTTCTTGACATACACACGCTCACCAACAGCAAACTGACATGCTCGATGACCACTGGATGACAGCTGCCTGTACTGTGCCCTCTTGACATTTAGCTCAGTAGAGGGCTTCAAGAAATCCAGGCGTATAGTCAGGCGAAGTCCAAGCAGCAGTTCCGCTGTACTCTGAAGCGAGGTGGCATGTTTTTGTACGTAAGCAGAAAACTAGCCAACATAAGATATATTACTCATGTATTTAGAAAGAAAGTGTTTCAATAATTAGGTTGCTGTGGCATCTGATATCATTGGTCTTCCATTCATGCTAAATGCCCCTTGATTAAACTTCGCCAGAGGTTATTTACGCAGCTGCGTCCCAACAGAAGTGTCCGATGCACGTCAGCCGTCTCACGTGTGTTGCTGTTGATGCTGGTGTTGGTGTCAATTATTGACATAATCATTTAAAATGGTGGCAAAGCTGTGAAGCCTTTCTGAAAGCCTTTGCAGACTGGGGGAATGCAAAGACTGTGACTGTACTTTGTGTATATACTAGTGCACTGCTAGCAAAGAAATGGAGTTTTAGTCAGTGAGACTCTAAGAACTCGGCAACAAATGCACCTCAAAGGGTTTGTATCGCTCTACCAGCTTATCGCTTCCACTGCTTTCCTGGCGTCATGGACGTCACGGCTTAACAAACTACTGTTTTCTGAATGGCGCATGCTTCTCTTGAGAGCAGCTCTACCGAGGGGTGCCAGCTTCTGAAGGTATTTTACTGCTCTTCAACTATCACACTTTATGTCGCATGGTTGTGCTGGTATCTGCTTTTGTGTGCATTAGTTTCTGTGCAACAGCGCGAGAATTCAACTGTCCTTTCGCCGGAGGGCAGAACCGCTGGCACAAAGAAGTGCTCCAACAGAAAACCGAAACCTAGAAACTCATCAAAATCTAGCTTTTTGTTTGGGACACCGTAAAGCCCTGTATGTGCTTTATACATTTCTAAAATGAATTAAGTGATTTCCGATGATGCTGATAAAGTTTCTTGTTAAAAGCATACTATTAAATTTACAAATTCAAAAGTCATTACTCGAATGTAAATAATAAACCTATTACACCGAAATTGTTTTTTCTGCAAGTGGCCTTTCGTGTGCGCTGCATGCTTTTCAGATACAATTTGACTCTCGTCTCGAGAAACACCTTGCATGGTGGCTGCAGGCAATATTTGGCCACTTGCAAGTTCATGTTCTTTTATATGCAAAGCTCATCTTGTAACATTCTTCGCAGCTCCTTTCGGAGACACAAGGCAACCCCCCCGAGGAAGACGTCCACTGGGAGCGTGCTGCAGATGTCGAGGATGAGAGCACAGATGCCAGCACCAGTGCTGGCTTCGACTCTACTATGGCTTCAAGAAGAAGTAGCGGGAGCAGCAGTGAGGCGACGGACGAGGCCCAGCCGAGAGGGCCAAAGAGAACAGAGGCAGAGCCCCAGCACTGCTGCGTTCCAGGTTATAATAGGCCACCAAGCACAACTGCTGGCAAGCTATGAAGTGGCACGCAACAGAGAGTTCGATAGAGTAGATTGTTGGGCGAGTTGGTTTTGAAACTTGGAATACATTTTAGCATTTAAAAACAAGGCCAAAAAAACGAGAATCAGACAGCACAGTGCGCTACTAACAACTGATTTTATTACACAGACACGACACTTATATACCGTCCGAGTTTCTGGTTTCGCCCCATCACTAGCCAACCCGATGCCAGGCCGCGTCATTGAGTTCGAGCTCAGGAAGCAGGAGCTGGCTGTCCAGCGAGAGGCACTAAAGATCCAGCAGGATGCTGTGAAGGCACAAAGAGAAATGGCAAAGATAGCAACAAGACCTTGCAGGTGCCATGATAGCATTTCTTAAAAAAGCCTCCAAGTAAACTGTCATTCTGTGCACGCTCATTTCAGTCATCTCAAGTGAAGAAAGTACTAGTTTGGTGGTCCAAGCAGTTTTCTTGTGTCTGAATGAAACCCACCACTTCATTAGGTACAAGCTTGCATGACAGCATGTCACCCGCAACATTTTTGCACTGTTGTTGCCTCCACCAAAGCAACTGTGCTCCCAGTACTGTGAAAGCATCAGGTCACGCCATTGTTTGTTGCATGCCAGCTAAGGACATCTCTGGATTTTGTTGCACTACTGGGGCAATTCCTAAATTGCTGCAGTGTAGTGCAGCCTTTATTGTGCAACTTCAGTGCTGGAGGCCCATATCGGTATTTACTGAAGCAATAGACCTCTATACAATTATTATATCCTGCAAGGTGAAGGAAACTGCCGACTATGAAATAATCTCTACCTCGGCATTTAATGCTAGGCACGATGCTCCATTTCACCCTTATGACAAGGTTGCAGCCGACACGAGCCATCGGATTCAATTCAATGCCAAGCATGTGTCTTGGGAGAGCACAGGAGCTTGGTCAGCACTCAATTGGTTGGGATCACCCGTAGCAATGTTGTAGTTAATCATAATGTGAAACGAAAGTCTAGTGCCATTTGTGCAGATATTGTTAAAGAAAACTTTCACGGATGACTTTCTCTCAAGGTAACTATTAGTATCAAAATATGAAGTATTTTAGAGCTCTGGTAACAGTTAAGGGTGCAGATTTCTGCCTCGGAAGCTTTTTGCCTTTTGCAACACTTGGTTAGGTGGAGGGCAATAATCACATGCTAGAGATAGAGCATCTAATGGGTCCTTAACCTGCCACCAAATATAAGAAAAAATATCCAATGATTTAGGTAATTTCTGATCTAAATCATTGGATATTTTATCCAGTGATTCAATATTATCCAATGGATATCATAATCATTGCATACTAATTTCATATATTATTGATGTGTACTTGTGACTAAAAATCTGCCAAGTATTTCAAAGCTTCCTATATTTTTCGTAAAAAAGTTGAGATATAAACTGGAATAAATCAATCAACAAAATTTGTTTTGAAATATAAAAGCCAGATTTCATGACTCCCATGAAGCATTTACTGTGGGCACGGGAGGGCATGGCCAAAGTATAGCACGCTCACAATAAAGTAGCAAACACATAACCAGAAGAAGTGGCAATTTAGCATTTGAATGATATGAGATTGCCCCACATCAGATTATGGGACCTATAAACTGACATTTATTGATATAGTACTCCTCCATCCTGCCACATGTTTCAAGTGTGTTGGTTCATGCTGGGGTGACAAAAAAAAAGATTTATTGGATCGGAATAAATTAATTTTATTTAAGAAACTGAAGCTTGCAAATGGTGATTATTTATCACTAGATATATATTTTAAACATGATAGATTGATTGATTACTCCGTCTGATCACTGAAAACAATGCAGAAGAATTACCATAACTTTCAATTACTCATGGATTAACAACTTTTAATTTATGTAAACCGCATCAGTAGAAGAAACAAAAATTGATCTTTGTTTAGTTAGTGAAAAGGCCTTTTTATTTTTCTTTCGCATTCTCATGCTGGCAATAAGACATTAATTACTATTCTAGTTTTTGTTTCCTTTTTTCCTCATTCTGAAATTTTTTTGCCATAGGTCGTTCGTTGTGTAACTGACTAACGAAGTGGAAAGTAGAAATCAAGCTCAACGCTCCGATTTTTTCACAAGAGCACTATGGTCATGTTCAGCCTGATATAAATCGTTCTTGCTTGATGTTTTGATTTAAATACAATTGCATATAGAAAGCATCACATCATAGCAGTAAATAAGAATATTTTTGGGACATATCTCTTTGCGGAAAAGGGTTGATTTAAATCATCATAGTAAAATCGGACCAATATTATGTGATTTAAGTCATCTTCAATTTTTATTTTCCGCCCTGGCTCATACTACTCTCAGGGTGCATGCAACTTGAAAATTATCTTACCGGTACGTGTTGGTCAAATTTTCTGTCTTGTGGCGAACCTGGTCCTTGGGCTTCACGATGCCGCAATGGTGCAGCTGCTCAGAAATCTCCTCATAAACGCCTCCATTATGCTTGGCGTGTCGGAGGTCTTCTATCCTGCCCTCCCAGAGCCGGATCAACGTCCAGGTCTCCCGCAGTTCCCTCTTCTCCGCGGCCGAAGGTCCCGCTCCGTTCGACATGGTGTACACTTCGCTTGCGTTCTAAAAACAACTTAAAACACAGTAAAATATATACGCACAACAAAAATATTATACACGAACTCATCTCTGTTACGTCACGGCGCGGTGGTGGCACGTCGGGCGCACTTCTGGTCTGGGGCTGTGGGCGGAAGTCCCCATGCCAGACGTGTATTCCTGCGTTGTTTTGAACGGAACCAGACAAAACCCTGACTTCTCGTCAAAACGCCGCGACTGGGGCTGTACCAAAAGAGTCGAGGAAGGTTTGAAGATCAGTTTTCATGAGCTCGGTTCGTCCGAGAACGTGGATATGTGCCGTGAAAATGGAAAACCAGACACCGTCGGACCACGATTGCTTGGGCGGGAAGCACTTTGGGTTGAATTCACGGATACTTGTGGTCATCAGACTCATTTGTTTTGTTCCAACATGAACGCCGGAAAACCTTCAAGTTGTACGAACCACCTGTGGACTACGTTCAGTGCGTCTTCAAGTTCGGACAGCCTCCTGATAGATCGAACTGTCGTCTGCTCTTTCAAACGCTTCTGCTTGTCGTCTGCTCTTTTAGGCGACACCGGCCCGTAGACCAAATGTTGGCCCAGTACTTGTGATAAGAAGTAAGCGCAGGCCTCAGAAGACTTAAGTTTGAAGGTTGGTGAGCAGATTTGATGTAAACAGTAGATACAAGGGGATGTTGATCATTGTTACCAGTAACCGTCACCGACTTGTTATGCCTGATTCGCTTGGTCCAATTCTGCTTGCGATTTTCAGTATCGACGTCGACCATCTCAGCTACGGTTCACGCTTTTGCAGCCCGAGCGACGTCGCGACTGAAAATTGTGAGCGGAATCTCATCATGCGAATCAGGCTTTCGCGTACATTCTGCGGTGTCCACGTGGAATGAATTGCTGCATGTCACATCATTCACGCGAAGTTTTGCTGTGTAACTAGCCTCGTTAATTCCGCTGAGGCCGCTCAAGTAGTCAGACATTGCCAGGAAGACGTAGAATCAACGATTCGAACGCGAAAAAGGGCAGGGGGACTTACACCGACGCCGACAACATCGCATTTCAATGGTTTGTTTATGGGCGACGGCGAGCTTCTTGCCCACACTCCATTGTGCATGCGCGGCGCCAGTGGCACCCGCTAGGGGCGCTCCGGTTTGTTTGTAAACATGAGTTGGTGTATAGATATACCGTATTTACTCGCACAATGAACGCACTCGCGTAATGAACGCACCCCCCAAGTCGGCTCTCGAAATTTCGACTTTTTTTTTCACTCGCGTAATAAACGCACCCCAACTCGGATGTCAAAATTTCGACTCCCTCCTTTCACGCGCGCGAAATGAACGCACTTTTCTATCCTGGTGCAGCGAGGTCGCGAATGCATGGGCAGCGTGAGCGAACAAAACGCCTTGAAAAAGGCGTTAAAAAAAAAAAAAGATCCAACAGAAGCAAGAAAAAAGCATAAAAGATTTTTTTTTTTTTTGCACAGCGCAGTCGTGATTTTGGGTTGCGCGCCGCGCGCGGAGAAGCCCTCGCCTCAGCAAATTGAAACAAAACAGCTTGCGAAAGGCGGCAAAAAAAAAATCCACGGAACCGAAAAAAAAAAGAAGCTTTATTTATTTTATTTTTTTGCACAGCGCAGTTTGGTTTTGTGGTCGCGCGCCGCGCGCAAGAAGATAGGAGAAGCGGTGAAGCTCTCGCCTAAGCAAAGCGAAACAGCTTGCGAAAGACAGCAAAAAAAAAAATCCACAGAATTAAGAGAAAAAAAACAAAGAGGAGCTTTTTTTTTTTTTCGCACGACGCAGTTTGGTTTTAGGGTCGCGCGCAAGGAGATGAGAGATAAGAAAAAAGCAGAGAAGCCCTCGCCCAAGCAAAGCGCACATAATGAAGATCCTGCCCTTGCCTCCTCGTGGCACTTTGGAAAGAGAAGCGAGAAGCCCTCGAAATGAACACATTTTTCTATCCTGGTGCAGCGAGGTCGCGAAAGCATGGGCAGCGTGGGCAAACAAAACAACTTGCCAAAGGCGGGGAAAAAAACAAAAAAAACACGGAAGCAAGAAAAAAAACATGGAGAGGGGCTTTTTTTTTTGCGCATCGCAGTTTGGCTTTGGAGTTGCTGCGCCGCTTGCAAAGAGATAAGAAGTTACGTCGATTTTTGCAGGATAAAAGGTCCGTTCATTATGCGAGTAAATACAGACGCAAAAAGGTGCGCGAGATATACACGTCATAAGCATTTTTTTCTAAAAAAATAATTGCTACAAGCACTGTTTTCAATTCTATTTATATTATTTATAATGTTTTATTTTAATTCGCGGAACTTGTGCTGACCGCTGTTGACGAGACTACACATTTACGAGCCGTAAATGAGTTGGGAGTGTCTACATCCACGCGCAGGGATGTAGCCAGGTCGGGAGGAGATGGGGCTCCATCCACGCACTGCGTCACTTCCGGCGTACTACGTCACTTCCTGCGTGGACGGAGGCAGTTCTCCTCCCGTTTTCTCTCATTTTATTTTTTGTTTTTTTGGTCAAGGAGTTTGGCCCTTTGTGTATTAGCACGGTCGCGCTTCTGATACGCCTCGAGCTTTGGTTGCCGGGGATTCGATGGTGAAATACTTGTCCCAGTATTTCCCATCGAATAACCGTGCGGCTGTCGAAGTGCGGGCGTTCAGCGGCATTAGGATCGAGGCTTCCTGCTCGATTTTGATGCTGTCATTTTGCACGTAGGCACAAACAACACCAGCGTTTGTGCCAGCGCGTACATTGACAAGTACCGTCGGCTGGCCGCTCAGATCTTGGAACGCAGTCCGACGATGCAGATCGCCTTTTCTTCCGTCCTTCCGAGGCGGGAGAACATGCAGGTTCTCTTCGTTGAAGTGTTCAGCGTAGTCAGAGTGCCGAGATCCAGGCGTTGAATGATCGGCACAGAGACGTGAACTGGCTCCTGCAGGAGTTCTGCCGCAAGAAGGGCTTCGTGTTCATCGGTGATTTCGTGGACGAGTAGCATCTGTGCATCGGCTACTGTTTTATTTGTCATGGAATAAACTGTTACTGGAATATTTTACCCAGTTTCCTCGATTGAATGCTCTCAGTATGTTTGTTATTACTGGGCCTAATGCATGTTTTCCCTTCTCTCACAATCTTTGTGAGATTGCGAGCGATGCGCGCAAGTCAAGAACGTATGGAGCGGTGGGCTCGCACTTGTCTCCTTATGATGCACATAAGCTCGCACTAAAACGCCTCGAACCAAGCCAACCACTGTGCAACCACACATACGACGAAGCCTCACTGCCTCGCCTCGGCAGCGATGCACACATGGGCGAAGGCCCCGGAGGCTCGCACCCGCACCACCATACTGCCCTGCACGCCCACACGCACGGATGGCACGCACGCCGCCCACACGTGTGTGTGACTCCTGGACAACGTAACTATAAGGATATCTATTGATACTATTTTTATGACGCATGATATTTGCTATTAGTCTTAGAAAACAGTAAAAAAAGATGAATTGTCTAAAAATTTGTAAGGTCACGTGACACATAAACTTTAAAGCCACAATAAAATCTAACCTCTTTATTTTTATATCCGATATTTACTTATAAGAAAGAATAATATGTACATAAAAACAAATTATGTCCCTATATTATAAGTCACGTGACCTTTTGCGTGCATGGAGCCTTATCTCCTCCCGACTTGGCTAAGTCCCGCGCGTGGATATTCGCCTCGAGATCGAACCGTGTCGCCACCGTGCGGCAGAAATTGGAAACTTGCGAAAGCGGGGATACCGCCGTGCGTCGTCTGCTACGGGCGCACGTTCAGAAGTGTGGGCATCGACGACACAAGCCCGTTTCTGGCTGAGCTTGACCCTCCTTATTAAATGTTTGATGTTTTAATTGTCGTTTCTTCTTAGTAAAGGTTGTGTTGTATCGTTTCACATGCGTGAAAATAAAGCAAAGCGATTATTATTAATTCGGAAGCTTCCGTATTCTTAGTGTGTTGGTTCGTATACAACCGCTTGTCCCACGTATTTCTGTTTTCTCGCACGAGCAATAGCTTTCATAAAACATTGAATGCTCATTGGAGCTGTGGTTTGATTAGAAAATTAACCCGACTGATCGCTACCCTTTAATAGACTAACCAACCGATAAATCCGTTCGTTGATTTTTCGCCGGTCATATTGCATGAAAGAAGTTAAAACGACACATTTTTTACTATTTTTACTACGTCATAAATGGCACACTGCATTCTAATTTTAAGCTTCTCGTTGTGACGCCTAAATATGAACACGGGAAGCCTTTTAATGTGAAGTAATTTTTAAGTTATTATTTGAACAGTATAATCACCCTCGGTGACAATCCCAAGCACGTTGAAGTGGTTTACCGTGCAAGCCTGTGTCATAAAAGACAAAGACGTCAAAAGTTTTAGAACAGACATCTTTTACTTTTTGCTGACTTTCTCCAGCACAAGATTCCGATTAAACGGCAAAAACAAAAATCGCAATCAGAGCATTACTGGAATAATCTAAAGATTAATCGATGAACTGCCCAGTCCCGATATGCGTTAGGTGAGGGCGGAGGGTGATCGAAAAGTCTCGTGAAGGTCGCTAGCCCTCATCAGTAAAAGAGTGTCGCTGCGGCCGATGCTGTCTGTGTCGTGATGCGGGTTGTTTGCTGGAGTTGCAGAGTTTACTGTGTTTGAATAGAAGATTAATTAGCCAGAAACTTATAATATTAGCCTATTGATATCCGCGGCACTCACCAAGAAGATTGAAGCGGGTGAACCTAGGCTACAGAGAAGATAATTTAATAAACGTTGCTGGGTTACTCGGTTACACTTGTTCATTACACTCGCGGCAGATATATTAGAACAGTCTGTTTCACTTGTTTCAGTTGTGCTGTCAATGTGCAGTTTGCGGATCGTAACTAGAAGAGGCACTCTCTCCTCATCGCAACGTAGTAGAATTGTTCCGACTCCGAAAAACTTACCCACACCGTGGCACAGTAAAGGGAAACATTGACTGCAGAGGAACTTAATAGCACGGCAATTTTCGATACAGCACTGACTTCTCTTCTTGCTAAACATTTATATTACTGCAAAAGCTAAAAGTTAAAAAACAAATCCATCGAACCTGCAATTTCACAGCCCACAGTACCATTATTATGTTATCCGGGTCGGAATTTAATGTTTTGGAGAACTCCCACGCTGGTAAACCGATAGATATATTTAAAAAAAAGAAAAAAAAATATATAACATAAATAGAGCAGATCACCCGGAGACAGGCATCCGTCGTGGTGATCCATGCTTCCCAACGTCTGCCTAGAGCAGACGACGCATCCCCACGAGCGATTATTTAAATTTAGGTCGTACACTGGTAACACAATTCGATCTTCACTGAAGCACCGGACGGTACCGCACCATTTTCCGCTATAATTGTTTTTCCACCGACACTATGCGACAAAATAAACGCAAGAATCTACGCCGTCTCGCGCGCGAACGTGGAAAGCCTATGGGGCGGCCGTGCTTCTATCCCCGCTTTGATGATGATGATAGCGCGACAGTAGCGCCACCTCTAGGTCGATCTCGAGGCCAAATGAGTTTGGGAGAACTCAGTTGAGCTCGAATGTCATTTAAGTGAAATGCCATTTGAGTTGCTGTAAGACACTGCCTAAATGACATTTACACTGAATGTCACTTGGGGTAAATGTCATTTGAAGTGCCCGTCTGACAGGGGTATAAGTCTCCCACTCATTGATTGGCCAAACATGCGCCCGGTGTTTTAGGGGCAAAGCACCTTAGGGGCTAGCCATGTCCGTATGTCTGTCTGGCGTCCGGTGCTTGTGAGCTCACGTGCTCAAGTGCTCGTGTAGAGAAAAAAACAGATAAAAAAATAATGAAAAAGATGAACAAAAAAAATGTTTGCTCAGTCAACAGGATTTGAACCTGTGCGGGGAGACCCCAATGGATTTCTAGTCCATCACCTTAACCACTCGGCCACGACTGCGGGACGAGTAGGGGCTCTGAGATGTGGTAGTAACTCAAGAGCTGGGGATGTCATGGATGAAACGTTGCTAGTAGCTGCTCAACGTCTATACAGGAGAGGGCGCTGCGGTCAAATGCATATATAATTGCGTTAAACTTTGCATGCATTGGCTCAACGTTCATAGACGAGAGGGCGCTGCAGTCAAATGCTCAAATGCGTATAGAACCACATTCCATACCACACATTATCTTTTTGACATGGATGAAAACGAACGAAAGGCTCGACATGCTGCAGCTCAGCGTCTACGCAGACAAGCACCACCAGAGCTTCACCCCAATTAACATCATTCACCACGTGGAGATCCGGTCAATTTTTTATCTGTCAGAACTCTGACCTTGTAGTACAAATCGCCTTTGAGAAGTATCTTGTACAATTAGTAGCCCAACTCATGTCCAAGGAAATACGGAAAACATTTTAGACTTACGTTTCATTTCTCAGTGCCTTTTTAAAGGGGTGCTGAAACGAAATTTTAGCGCCGATCTTTTTGCATAAACATGGGCTAGGGGGAGGCACCACCTCGGAAATATCAATATCGCGCTGTAAAACACAGGAGAACTAATTTTAAACATAATTAAACGATTTCAAATTCACATCTGGTGGATGGTGGGAAGTTCTCGTGACATCACTTGTGGCATAGGAGCAGCGCCGTTCTGCGGAAATACGGCGTGCCGACAGAATTAGCCTAGGCCTGAACGCGTTTGCAGTTTGCAAAGCCGTGGCGGAGAAAGCCAAAGCGTAGTTGGCCACAGTGAACTCGTTCTCGTTGCGGCTCTTTGCGCGACACGACGCGAGCACGCTTCTGGCACGGCCGGTATTACCATATTTACTCGCACAATGAACACACTCGCGTAATGAACGCACCAACCAAGTCGGTTCTCAAAAGTTAGACTTTTTTTTCACTCGCGTAATAAACGCACCCCCAACTCGGACGTCAAAATTTTGACCCCCTCCCTCCACGCGCGCGAAATGAACGCACTTTTTATCCTGGTGCAGCGAGGTCGCGAATGCATGGGCAGCGTGAGCGAACAAAACGCCTTGTAAAAGGCGATAAAAATTAAAAAGATCCAACGGAAGCAAAAAAAAAGCATAAAAAGATTTTTTTTTTTTTTTTGCACAGTGCAGTTTGGATTTTAGGTTGCCCGCCGCGCGCAAGGAGTTAAGAAAGAGAAGCAGGAGAAGCCCTCGCCTCAGCAAAGCGAAACAAAACAGCTTGCGAAAGCGGCAAAAAAAAATCCACAGCTCAGTTTGGTTTTGGGGTCGCGCGCCGCGCGCAAGAAGATAGGAAAGAGAAGCGGTGAAGCCCTCGCGTAAGCAAAGCGAAACAGCTTGGGAAAGACAACAACAAAAAAAATCCACGGAATTAAGAGAAAAGAAAAAAACAAAGAGGAGCTTTTTTTTTTGCTTTTTTCGCACGTTTTTTGCACGACGCAGTTTGGTTCCAGGGTCGCGCGCCGCGCGCAAGGAGATGAGAGATAAGAAAAGAAGCCCTCGCCCAAGCAAAGCGCACGTAATGAAGATCCTGCCCTCGCCTCCTCGTCGCGCTTTGGAAAGAGAAGCGAGAAGCCCTCGAAATGAACACACTTGTCTATCCTGGTGCAGCGAGGTCGCGAAAGCATGGGCAGCGTGGGCAAACAAAACAACTTGCGAAAGGCGGGGGGAGGGGGGAGGGAAAACAAAACACGGAAGCAAAAAAAAGAGTTTGCGATGCGCAAAAAAGTGTTTTTTTTGCGCATCGCAGTTTGGCTTTGGGGTCGCCGCGCCGCGCGCAGAGATAAGAAGTTACGTCGATTTTTGCGGGATAAAAGGTCCGTTCATTATGCGAGTGAATACGGACGCAAAAATTTTACCTCGCGTAATGAACGCACCCCCAACTTTGCCTCGATTTTTCGGGGAAAAAAGTGTGTTCATTCTCCGAGTAAATACGGTAGTTGCTGCGAGCTGCGAGCCGACGCTAGAAAGGATACGTTTGAACTACGACAGTACCAGCCAGAGCCACGCAAATACCTGTTCACACTCGGAGCGGACGCGCGCGTTGGACCGAAGTGCTGGATTCGCTCTGTATGCGTTTCGATACGCGCTTCTGGACCGATCTTTTACGATTGCAACTCGATACTGACGTGACACTCGGCAAAGAAAGGTTGGATCGACATCGCGGTAGCTCCCACGAACTGCTATAGCTCGACAGTGACGTAGCGTCGTGTCAGAATAAAAATGGCATACTAATAACAAAGTGTACATACCGTGTTGCGAAGGTAATCCGTATGGCGTTTATTTGAGCTCTATATCAGACAAAACAAGGAGATAGAATCAATGAGAGTTACTTTTCGACGACAGCGTTCGTCACCACTGCCTCGGAAAACAAGGAGATCGAGATGACAAGGGAGAAGATTGACCTCTGAAATTTAGTTCAGGGATCAAACTATTCATACGGGAAGGGTCCACAAGGGTCGCGCGGGCATATTCCACTCAGCAGGCCAGCCGGTCGTGGGCAGACGGTCTTGGCCAAGGACCGCCGGAGCAATGGTGCGCCGAGCCGATGTTGCTGCTAGGCCTACTATATTCTGCCAAGCTCGCTTGGTTGGTGGAATCGTGGTCGTTGTAGCTCTTCTCGAATGTTTGTGGATCCAGCGTTCTTGTTCGTTGTGGTCTGTTTCAAGTACTCCTTTTTTTCTTGCTGGTTGAAGTCGGGACGCGCGAGAAGAGCACGTAGAAAAATGAATGTCCGTTGGTCGTCGCGACCAAGGCGACCAAGTGACTGAGCGACGCTGTCGGCCATGTTGATTTGATCGTAAAAGTGTGTAAGACAGCTTCGGAGCTGTCATAGGATTCTGTCGTAACCTGCGCATAAGTTACGACAATTTCAATTCGAGAATACGGGTTTTCTTTCAAATTTTCGTACGCAGTTTTTTCGTCGTAAGTTCGCTTTGAGAATCCGGCCTCAGAGCTGGTTTTGTCAGTGGTGCCATGGTTGCCGACTTGCCGTGGTGCAGCGTGCGCGCAGCCCTTGCACATCTCAAACGGCCACGTTGTCACAGGTCGTAAATCGTTGACGCGCCACCAAGTGGCAACGCTCATAACCACAACATCCACGCCGTAGCCTTTCCCGTCTGGCACAAGTGACGTCACGAATGCGCCGAATATCCCAAAACGCATCGCGCTCTCCGATGGCCGATTTTCAAGCGCGCGCCCAATCGGGCCCCTCAGGGTGAAAAATATAGCCATCTGTTCAAAATACAAACGCGTGATTATGATTTAGGGATATCATTGATCATATTAAACCTATTTCTGACAATAATAGGTGTATTTCAAGTTTCGCTTCAGTATCCCTTTAACAACGGTTTTTCTTGTAGCGTGGAAGAAGGGAATATCCAATCACGAAGTTATTGTTGCCGAGCTTAACATTTTTCCAATAACTACAAAAAGAGCATTACCGTCTGGTGGCATGACTTTTTTAAGGGCAAATGATGAAAGTGTCCTTGATCTGCTTGAGATCTGTTTCGACGAGTTTACTCAACTCAGGCCCCTTCCTGACACTGATATTGACGCATTGTAGATTATGTTTGAGTCGATCATACAAGAATGTTTGTGCAATTTTGTTCCTATGGTAAGAAAGCACTCTAATAAACACAACCCATGAATTAATCGAGATATTATTCACCTGAAGCGAAATATTTCAAGTACTCAGAAATTAAGTGCCAAGAGCAGTCCGCTTACTACTCTCGAGAAACTGAAGGCACATCTTCGGATGCAAGTGAGTGATGCGGAGTTCATTTATTAGCCTTTCACCCTTCCCAACTTTTTGAAATCTGATCCATAAAACTTTTGGAGACACTTATAGCCTAAATGTTCCCAAATAACCAAACTTCATGTAGAAAACAAGAATCCACCACATGTGTGCAGATGACAATATTGGACAATGAAAAAGATAAACACCATGCCACAAGTAAAAGATAAACACCATGCCACAAGTCAAAATTGAAAGGAGAGACACGTAACCTCTTCAAATACCAATTTCATAGTAAGTGAAACCAAGTGAAATCTGGGCAGCATGAAGTATTAGCCAATACTAAATTGGCAGCCATATATAAATGGTACTTACTCATGACCACCCAGATGTCCACATAAACCCGGTGAAAAACAGCGAGATGAGAGTGTATAACGACAGAGCTACGAGTCTCATTTAGAGACCTACGGTGGAGGTGTAGACACTCAAAGAAATCTTAGCCATCCTGCATGTGGTTATCCTCTTTCACAAAACATGCCGAAGAACCGTCCTTCCCGCAATGATGATGGAGCACCCGTAACTTCCATGCGGCATGCCACCACGAGTCTGTCTGGGCTTGCCTTGCCGAGCCTGTTCCTCCCTGCACCGGGCCACCTAGCTGTTTCATGGCTGCAATGGCTTCGCATGTTCAAGAGCTTTCTGGTTGCATCTTATCAACAACCGGAAATGCCGAAGCCAGGGCAGCTACTGCTACCGACGCCTCCAAGGGCCCGCCTGCAACATCCATCTACGAAGAGGCCGTCGCAGTTTTGATGCAGCACTTTGGTTCTATGAGCAACATCATCGTTGAGCGCCACTGTTTCAGTCGTTGTGTTCAACACCCTGGCGAGTTCGTTCAAGAGTACATTGCCGTGCTTCCAGAGCTCGCTGCCCAGGGTCAAAAGCCGCCCGGTCCAAAGCCTCATGCCGAGATGTCTCATTTGCCTTCTCTGGCGCCAGTCCAACCTGCGTCTTGCGTCCGCTCAACCCTATCGGAACTGCAGAAGTCGCAGTATTTAAAGACAGAAATCTTTCCTGTACACTCTGGAACAAAGTGAGAATGGTTTTGTAGTGCTTTTGTTATCACATTGTGACAGAGTGAAACTACCAATACCAGCTTCGTTATTCTTATTTATAACGTGTTTTAAAGGTAAGTCCAGATATAACGAACTACTGATAAAACAACCATTTTTCGCGGAACTATCGCGTTCGTTATAAGTGGGTTTAACTGTATTAGAATCCGAGACTTTCGTGTTTAGCGTTAGTTTCTTCTGTTGTCGTGTTTTGCTCCCCGTTTTTATTTTTCACGAGTACAAACCAAGACAAAATGTCTCGCAACCAGTTAAATGAACTGCTCATCAGCAAATTGGCGAAGTGCCCACTTTTTTGGGATGTGAAGCTCGAGGGTTTTAGGAACTAAGCAACCAAAGAGACCCTCTGGGAAGAGGCGACTGATGTCGTCAAAACATTAGACAAGACCAGTATGTACTACGGTTTTTTACCGTTTTGGTGCAATCACTCAAATTATTCTCCAGTGTCAAGCGCAGCAGGCCAAGAACTGGCTTCAACCCTGAGACGTTCAATGTACCCCAGGAAAGAACCAGCATGGTTTCGTGAATTTGAACGGTGAACTGAGTTGTTTTGAATCATGAACCAGACTGAATTGTGAACCGTGTAATGCGAAGTAAGATGAGCGGTGATATTTACAGATGTTTCCAAAAAGGAAGATGTGGTATTTGATTCTCTTTTGGTATAACAGGTGGCACAACAGGCGGCCCGGCCCGCCTGATCATGTATATGTTCCATCAGGAATTGAAAAATAACACAGTTCCGGAACGTCAAGCAATGACGACACTCTCTTTTCCGCTGTCCATCTTACAGGCCGTTTACCTGATACAACAAATTTCTCAAGATATCATCAAGGCATTCTTTTAAGTCAGGGGTCGGCAACCTTTTGCAGCGGGTGGCTGAGTCGTCACGAAGCCGACACGGTGGGGTCCAAACGTCAAGTTGCGAAGGTGGGAGGAAGGGGGGCAGGCGAAGAAAAGGCAAGGAGGTAGTGAAGGCGTTCTCTGCCCAAATTGGGGATGCTGGACAATCCCAACTGGAAGTGCTCCTTGTTCCTGTCTAACCCATTTGAGGTCAAAACTGCCGTGTGGCCCTTGAGTCTGCGTGGGGAAGCAGCAGCGATGCTTCTTTTCTGGTGTCGTGCCAGGGGACGCATAAAACTGCAGAAGAAAACTTAAAGCAGGGGTCGGCAACCTGCGGCTCACGGGCCGCAGGTTGCCGACCCCTGCTTTAAGTCATCTTCTAATCCGGGACACTACAGATGAGATGACCCCTGCTTTTTTCAAGCTCATTTCACTTCATGCAATACCATCACTCTCTAAGGTCCTCAAGGGCCTCTTATGGGGAGTTCCAATCGTCGCTTTAAAGTGTGCTGGGATTGACTTTTCTGGAGTGGGCCTATTTCACTGGGAGTCCCACTTGTTGTTTTGGATCAGCTCTCCACTCCAGATCACAATCCCAATTCGAAGAAAGTCGTTCCGCCGATTTCAGCAGATTCGACCGGAAACCAGTCTGGCCAGCCCTCGGCACCTTAACGTGACTTCTTTTCTCGCTGGGCACCTCGCCTCGGAAGAACCGCTCGCAAAGTGCTGTCCCCTTTACTGCTGCTGCTGCTTGATGACAGTTTGTCGTCAAGGTGCTCAAGCAGCTTCTGCAGCAGCAGCGACGAGGATTGCTTTATGTCTAGTACAAACTCAACTGCCTTTTCGGACCTTTGCAGAAGAGGCCAAAAATTGAGACATACTTGGACACCGTTCACAAGTATTCCGATCAAGGGGTGAGTGGGCTACGATGATGCAGATCTCATACCAACACACATCTTTCACATCATGATTTACTTACAGCAGTGTTTACATTCAGTTTCGTAGGAACTTTTGACTTATGTGGAGGATCGCGTGCAACCTGGTCGACGAATTCAGAGCCTTGCCAATGTATCCAGCTGCAAACCACGGAGGACCCGTAGCCCGCGCATTCCTGCTAGCGATGGTCTCTTTTATGAGAGCCGACAACCACGACAACAACTACGAAACTAGTTTCTTCCTCAAAGCAGCGCTGGCATCGCTCCCGGTACGAGTTTTCCCATAACTGTTTAATTGATTTGTGTGACACACAGGTGTTGGTTTCATCTAAAACTTGGTCAACATTGCAATGCGTGGGTCATGCCCGAGGCTTATTTTAATGTCAAAGTTTCCAAATCGACTTCATTGTCCTTTAAAGAAATAAATGTTGCACAGAGTAACATGTAGTAAGGGATGCACATATTTTGCTTGTTTGTTTTTGCAGTAGCTTTCGGTGACTACGATAGCAGCCAGGTGCAACAATAGACCAAAAGCACAAGCAGGTGGGTCCAGTCAGGACCCACCTGGCCAATTTCCTCGGTGACAGAAATAGGGTGGATTAAAGGGACGAAAAGAGGGCCAAGGCCAATGTCAATTTCTCTTACTGAGGTAGACAAGTGATCAAGAGCCAAATTGTGCAATATTTGATCATGATTTTATGGCATTCAATTCAAGTGCACATCAGCTGTGCTGCAATCATAATTTTTCCATTTACAATGGCTACTTTCATTTCGGATGACCAAAGCTAGCTTTGCATGGGATGATATTTTTATTTCTAGCTCAGATGCGAGCGGTGTGTGAACCCTTCGTGGTGTCAATCTCCAAAATAAAGCTGATTTCCAATTTCTGAAGAGTTATCACTTTCCAATTTCAATAATTTCATTCATTTCTAATTGACTAAATCTCATGAAATTTCTAAAAATCTTCAATTTGTTTCCAATTAGTTGAAGTCCAATTAATGTGCTTGTTTCATCTACCCCCATCGACGCTCGCTGCTGCTTTCTCAATGTCCATTTTCTCTTTTGTTTTTGGCACACGTTCACTGATTAAGCCTTTCTTTTCAGTTTTAAGCTGGTGGATCCGTTTTCATTCGCAACAATATATTATTCAATGCTTTACCATCTCAAGTTAGATCAAGACACTGAAAACGATTATAGAAAATTTAAAATAAATAAAATATTATTTCTTTTTTAGATATTTACGTGCAATTGTGCTGCATCAAAACAAAACTACTGGCAAAGCATATCTTTTTTTATATTGTGAGCAAGCCACTAGAACCACCTACCACGGTCCTCTGTTCTTTTGATCCCTTGCCGTCAAGCCTGGCTGGTAAAGTGTTGAAGCCAACTGTTTTTTGGTGCGACCCAGCCATGCGGAGCGTCCGCACCTCATTCCATTTCTTTTACACCAGTTAATAAAAGTTGTATCTTTCTGGTACTCCCTCCCTCGCCTCATCGCCCAACGCCTCGCTCTGGCGGTGGTTTTCACAATATATTCTTAAAATTCATCATTTTTTAAAGATATATCGCCAGCAACTGGCACAGCAGCCGGAGAGAAAAAAACTGTTGGGAGTTTTCCTTTACTGGCCGACAACGATTGTGTGACTATTGCCGGTCAAATAGGCACCAGAAGAATCTTCAAAAAATGCTGGCATAGCGGTCCAGAAAAAAGAATTTCGGCAGTACCCGTTCTTTGCATGTAAACTCGTACCAGCTGCAGTCAATTTATCCCAATGCATGTTTGCCTTAGTAATAGTGCAATGCCTATGGAAAATACAAGTAGACAAACAGGCCACTAAAATCAACGACATATGCTAAAATTGATGTGGTAATGTGTATTTCACGGGTGTCGAACACAATTTCAATGCGAGCCCGTGTTTGAAATTTTAATGAAACAAATAGGCAGGAGATTGCATCATAAAGTTTGGCCCCTTCTGTCATGTCACTGATACCCGAGTTGTATTTCTTAAGACTTTGCAAAGTAACGGAGAATTGAAGCATACCGTATTTACTCGCATAATGAACGCACTTTTTTTCCCGAAAAATCAATGCAAAGTTGGGGGTGCATTCATTACGCGGGGTAAGATTTTTGCGTCCGTATTTACTTGCATAATGAACGGCCCTTTTATCCCGAAACATCGACGTAACTTCTTATCCCTTTGCGCGCGGCGCGCGACTCGAAAACCAAACTACGATGCATGCGCAAAAAAAGCTCCTCTCCATGTTTTCTTTCTTTCCGCTCCGCTTTTCTTTCTTTTTCCTTGCGCGCGACCTAAAAACCAAACTGCGCTATGTAAAAAAAAAAAAGAGAGAAAAAAGCTTTTTTTATGTTTCTTTTTTTCTTGGTTCCGTGGACTTTTTTTGCCGCCTTTCGCAAGCTGTTTTGTTTTGCTTTGCTTAGCCGGGGCTTTTCTTTCTTATCTCCTTGCGCGCGACGCGCAACCCCGAAACTAAACTGCGCTGTGCAAAAAGGAAGAAAAAAAGAAAGCTCCTTTTTATGTTTTTTTTTCTTTTCTTTTGGTTCCGTGTTTGTTTTTTTTTGCCGCCTTTCGCAAGCTGTTTTGCTTCGCTTAGGCGAGGACGTCTCCGCTTCTTTTTCTTATCTCCTTCCGCGAGGCGCGCGACCCAAAGTCCAGACTGCGCTGTGCAAGAAAAAAAAAAAGCTCCTCTCCATGTTTTTTTTTTTGCTTCCGCTGGATTTTTTTATTTTTTAACGCCTTTTGCAAGGTGTTTTGTTCGCCCACGCTGCCCATGCATTCACGACCTCACTGCACTAGGATAGAAAAGTGCATTCATTTCGCGCGCGTGGGGAAGGGGTCGAAATTTTGACGTCGGAGTTGGGGGTGCGTTTATTACGCGAGGGAAAAAAAAGTCGAAATTTTGAGAGCCGACTTGGGGGGTGCGTTTATTACGCGAGTGCGTTCATTGTGCGAGTAAATACGGTATATGCCTAGAAATATTCTTTTTGCAAAACCCACGTAAACTAGCAAATACATTATTGCGCCGCAGACCCATTATGCACGTGAATGATTGACTGCAGTGGGTACAATATCACATGAGAAGAATTGGTACTGAGGTATGCTTGCCAAGTCTATTCTTTAGTTAGCCGCCACGATATCGCCTGGACAAATATGCCAGCAGTCACATTTTTATTAACAGCCAATGAGAGCGAACTCCCCTCCGCCCTTGTTTTGAACCATGCTTAGCGTCCACTCCTCGACATCCTTCCCTCCCTCTCTATTACTGATGTTATTCTCCTCATTTGCTCACATGGTCACGCAGGTGCTCAGCAGCTCTGGGGGGTTTGCCTATACAGGCTGCTGCCTGTTAAATGCACTTGAAGCTCTTGCTATCACGTAGCAAGTGCGTAACCAGGATTTTCTTTCGAGGGTGCCCACATAGGTCAAAAGGCCTTGGGTAGAACAGGAAAGAAAAGGGGTGCCAGCAAAACTGAAAAACTGCCTGCAATAATGCCTTCGGGTGCTGCGGGGTAACCCGGAAATAAGGAAAGTAAGGGATGCTCAGGCCCCCTAAGCACCCCCACCCCTTCCCCACTGGATATGTGCCTGTTATGTACTATGATATGGAAGTCATTCCACAGGACAGTAAGGCATGGTCCACGACAGTCGTCTGCTGCTGCCAAGTACGGACCGACAAAACAGTGTCTTGGGCATCATTTCACTCGGTCAGCTCTACGTAACAAAGAGCTTCCGATAAGCCTCGGAGAAGCAGCCAACGCTCCATTAGGAGAAGCTAGGTCTCCTAAGGAAACGTTGGCTGTCACTCCGAGGAGACTTATCAAACACTCTTTTTTACGTTCTTCCTATCAGCTTTGAGCTGCTCGTGTTTTGTTTGGGTCAGCTGCCATCGAAGCCCCAGCACCAGGATTCTGGAAAGTCTATGTTATGGGAATATCACCTATTTGGGCCACTGGTCATTTTTTAATATTACTTACCGTACTTAGAAGCACGAGCTTGATATATATCGTATTAACACTTAAAAGAAATACTTCATCAGCAACTATAACTAGCATTATGATATTATTTCAGTAACACATTGTTTGCAACTTTGTCTGATAATAAACTAGAATTCATTTAGAGCAACAAAAGTTGAAAGTGCAGCATTTGTCAAGTGCAGCGCTAAGCAGGACATTAAGAAGCTAATAGTAGTTGATGCATGCCTTAAGAACTCGTACCACAAGGTGAGTGGGGTCGTGTTTAGGCACTACCCAGCAAATCGCCACCTGACTGCCGAGGACGCACTTCTTGCCACAGAACCAGTGAATGAGCTTATATCAAACCCATCATAGCTGCAAAGTTTCCTCAAAAGCAAGACTGGAAAACCACTGACAGCAAAAGACATTTGTGCTGTCGTCGCGTGCCTGTGTTCGGCGTGTGGCGTCACAACAGATAGCTGGGCGACAATTTCGTCCGTCGAGCGACATTACCACGTGATGTTCCCCAAGTGTATATTAGCGAGGTTTAGTAACGCGTTTTCATTTCCCCTTCCGCTCCGAGCACGTCAAACTGAGCATGAGCGGCCTGCTATGCAGGGATGCAGAGCGGAACATCCAAGACGAGTTTTAGTACACCTTTTTCCGCACACCACATACCGCAGCTAGAGCGTACAGAACAGCGACGTACACCCAGCCCCAAACGACGAAACATTTCAATGCAAATACTCGGGTTTATCTTTTTTTGGTATGCGAAGCTGTCCTTTTACATATAAATGTGCATCTATTGTAATCAGCAATTATATTTAGAAAAAAGCAAGTTAGAAAACCTGAGATGGCTGGCCAGGTACGATGCTTCCGTAGGCAAGGCAAGCCGAAGCTGATCGCTGCCACGCTTGTTGTCTTGTCCCGTTCCTCCTCCGCGTTGTCGTGAGTATCACATGCAAAGAACCAAAGAGACGAAGCGGCGAAGTTCGTTGCAGAGAAGACTTCTGCTGCCCCAGTTAAATTGGCGAGAAATAGAAGATTTGGTTTGTTTGAGAAATGCGAAGAAGCGGCGTGATTTTCGATCAAGGCACGGGCCTGCTTGACATCTTCCACATGAGAGACGAGAATTTTCGAAGCCAATTCCGCTTTGAGAAAGCAGACCTGGGTGCCCTTCTGTCGACGCCGGAGGTGCCCGAGTCTTTCACCTCGGCGCAAGGTATTGTTGTGCCGGGTGACGAAGCACTCTGCATTATGCTGCGGCGTCTGGCTTACCCCAACTGGACTCTTGCCTTTTGCGTCGTCCTTTCCTTTTGCGCCGTCCTTCGGGCAACACAAAAGGGTTTACAGCTCTAATCTCGCGGAGAAGGCGGATGTCTTCGTCGACCGTGAACCACAGTCTGAGGGTTGCCGGCATGGTCCGTCGATTCGCAGGCGCATCGGACGCAGCCTGTCCCACGGGGAGCAAGAAGCCAAATGTTGAGCAGCGTGCCAAATGAGCAAAGAAATCTTCCAAAAACACCCCCCAGCTGCGGTAACTCTTGGAACAAGTGCATCCAATGAGATGAAGCTTCTTTTCATTCAAACTAAACTACCATGATGGCACAGTTTTACAAGAAGTTTCCCAAAGTGTTCCTCCTACATGGCACCTACAGGGCCGACAACTTGAAAATGGCTTTCTTTGTTTTCATGGCGGTCGATGGAAATGGGCGTAGCCAAGTTGTCGCTTACTGCTTTGTTAGCAGCGAGGGTCTTGTCCACATGGACACCATGATGAGGACCTTTGTTGGCCTCCAAGGAGTGCAGAAGACAAAGTGTCATCATGAATAAAGATTTCAAAGAAATCAGAGCCATCCGTGACAACTTCTCACCAGACACTGTACTTCAGCTGTACGAGTTTCATGTCAAGAAGGCATTAAAAAGGGTGTTGCCAGCAGCAAGATGGACGAAAAGATGCTCTACAGTCTTTTGGAGCGGATGGTTTATGCTCCAAATGAAGAGGCATACCAAGACCTCAAAGCAGAACTAGACCGCACGGCCAGCAAAAGCTTTAAGGATTACCTTAGTAAGGATTGGGATGGCATCCAAGACATGTGGGTACGTTATCTTTGCAACAGGCACTTCATCCTCAGCAACAACACCCCAAACCAAGTTGAAGGTGACAATTCAAAACTGAAGGACTTGAAGGCAAATGAGAAACTCCAGGCAACTCTGAAGTCTATGCTGAAGCTCCACAGCATCATAATCACTCAAGCAGAGCACAGGCATACCCTCAATGCCACCACACCATTGTTCATGTACAGGAGCAGCTCTAGTCTAATTCAGTAATGTTCTTCACTGTTTACGCCATTCGCTACACATGCAAAGAGGAAAGTGCAAACAAGATGGCTGGAGCAACCATTGTAAATGATGCGGAGAACTACACTGTCACAACCCAGAGAGGTAATTATGAGATACTCGACACTTTGGCAAGTTGCATGTGCAGAACTTTTACTACAATGGGAGCAATATGCCGCCATATCATTTTCGTATCATGGCAAGCAGGACGTGCAATTGACGTTGCTACTGCAACACATACTCGACATGGAAGAAAGTGTCGCAATCATGCCTTTCTGCAGAAATTAGCAATCAGGAAGCACCACAGCTTCAGTGCACGCAGTTGAAAGAACCGAACTACAGTCCTGCCTCAAGAGGGGCCAAGTACAATCATGCTCTCTGTCTACTCAAGGACACTGGGGACCTGGTCGTGGACATTATTCGAGCCGATGAGTTCGTAGTGAAGGGGGAAGTTGTGTCCCTGTAGCACGAGGTACCGAAACTCGAGGCTGGTGCCGTTCCTGGGATTTTTAAAGGCCTCCCGGCTTATTTATCGAAGCCGAAATCACGCTCTCAGCCGCTGACACGAAGACCACCAGTGAAGCGGCATTGTGTCTCGTCACCTGATTGTGCAATAATGCAATGAACGAAGA
>JAZHYW010008760.1:0-34612 GCA_037355805.1 Ixodes ricinus | reverse complement strand
CTGGTATGGCCCGGCCAGAGATGATTCAGTCTAGCTTCGCCACTTCTACCAATCCCCTCCATTCACTACCCTTGTCTTCCTTCTTTTCCTCTTCTCATTTCTCTTCTTTCCTTTTCAACTCCTTTGGCAGCAGAGGCCTTGGTGGCGACGAACCCCTTGTCCTAAGCCACACTTGAATTTATAGTACCTGGGCGGTGCTAATAGTTTACTTGGTTCCAGCAAAGCCACTTTTCGCGCGGTGGAGTAACTGTTCACTAGTTGAGCTCCGGTAATTGAAGCGGCACACCACAGGTTCTGAACCTACGACTTCTGTAACACCTCTCAAACCCAACGGTCGTCACCTAAAGGTTTATCTGTACTTACTCGAAAAAACACCTGAACCACCCAGTATCCAGTTTTGTCATTCAAGCCCTAGATGAAGAAAAACCACTGGATAAACTCTATAGCTAACTTTCTCTAGTGTCAAAATGCCTTGATGCCATCGTGTATCTTTCAAAGTAACTCTGTTAACCTTCTTGTCGAGGGTTGAAGCAAGTTCAAAGCGGAAGCAGCTAAAACAAACGTATGGTGAACACCAGATAAAAGTCAACCCATCGGACACTGAATAGTGTTAAGTGTCATCTCTGAAGCTGATCTGATAGATTACACTGAAGATGAAATTCTGGCTGGACTCAAGAAACGAGCAGTGGTGGCCGTCCGTGAGGATCGTAAATGAAACGGGCAGGAGCAACCAACCAAGCATTTGATCTGACCTTTGGGCTGCATCACGGCTTCCTGCTACCGTTAAAGGCAGGGCCTACACTGCAAAATCCGGCCTTTTATTCCCAATCACAAAAATGTTTCAGTGTCAGCTTCCGGCCATGGCTGCAAAGCAGGGCACTGTGAGCTTGTACAAGTGTAGCAACAGCCAGCCATGTGCTGGCATTGTGAAATATAAATATGTCACTGCCAAAACTAACCATCCTGCTTATGCCAGAACATTTCTGATGGAAACAGAAAAAAAATCTGTACATAAAAGCACAAAGAACATTACCTACCAGGAGAGCAAAAACAACAGCATTAAGATTTCTTTACCAAAGGAACTGCTTAGGCGATGCAGAGGACCAGCACGCGAACTGAATGAGAAGGCCACCCAGGTCTCGCCTGGGAGGCCACAGCAGTAGCTCTTCAGGTACAGCCTCCCCAGCAGCAGGCAACCCAACTTCCTCCAGTTTCTGGAGGGAGCACTTGCTTCTTCTCGACCACAGGACAAGCGGGGCTGCCTCTGTCTGTCCCCCTCCGAGTCCCCGAGAAGGAGCGAGGCCTTGCTTTCACAGAGGGCCTGCGTCAGGGCGGCATCGCGCGCTCCTTTAACAGCTGAGGCGGGACGGATGGAGTTGGGCGGCCTTTGCTGTTTTTCCTGCTGTCCCTTTAAGTGAGGGCGGTCGTGGCCGGAGTTCGGCCCGATGCCTCGGCTTGTGCCCCGGCCTATACAACAAGCCTCGTCTCAAGAGGTGGAGGCGAAGCAGGCACTAGGCTTCCATGCTGAAAGTCCGACCAGGACGACATGGATGAACAGCCAAATCTGAAAAAACAAAAAAACCCGACAATTCCACCAAGTAGTTTTCTTGTGGAGACATTCATAGTTAGATAATTGACGTTCAGCGCCATATCATCTACTTCTGATATCAATGCCTCCTTCTCCTTCAATGGGTACAATAGAAACTTACTTGCAAATGTAATGTTACTGACCTGCTAGAACACAGTCACATTTACCTTCTGTCTGCAAGAGACTTTCCACCTGGAAAAGGGAAAGTCACTACAAAGAAAATCCTAAGAGAAGCATTTCCAGCTGTTCGCAAGGATACGTCAACATTAAAACCATTCGTCTGGGCTGCAACATTGTCCTACTATTTCGGTCCCTTACTGAAAGTTCCTTAGAAAAAACACATCGCATATAGAGAGCTGTTGCTGCTTCGTATACTGATTATTCGTTTATGCTTGTTGCTCTGTGTACATACCTCCAAATTATCACCTAGAGTATAACGAGAGCTTGAAGCTCTTTGTGATCAACTACCTCTCCTTTTGTGCTCGTCGACGATTTTAATGCTCATAACCCTCTGTATGAGGAAGTGCACAGGATACGAGAGCAGCAATGAGCGTTTTTACTTTCAACAGGATTGTTTGCTCTACTCTAAAGAAGTACACACGCCTACAACTGCTAATTCATCAATAAATTATTTCATGACCGTCGACTTTACTTCGCTGTTGTCATGGAAGTCATCTAATCTGACGGTAATCATTTTCCCATTATTTAGATTTCCAAGAGTAATATATCTTCAACACGGTCTATCGGTGGAAGTTGACAAACCAACTGGACACTTTGAACAATCATCTCTTTTAGCTATACATCCCTCCATCAGCTCTCCATGATGGGCAACAGATATATCCACAAAACACATACTAAGCTGCTATGTACAATACCAATGGCGATCACTCACACTCACAACGGCTAAGCATTGGTAGAATCAGGACTGCAAAGACGAAGAAACAAAAATAAAGCATGGGGCATATTCAGGCGATATCCTATGCCAAGCAATGCTATTTAGATTCAAGAAAATGAAAATGTCGTGCCACGATTTGTCATAGTACGGTCAAAGAATTGTTGGAAGTAGCCATCTTCTGTAAACGTTCAAGCAGCACAAAGGAGGTTTGGATCAAAGGTTCATAAAATTAATATGTATCGCCTTTCCGTTCCTCTTTGAGCAAAAATGGAATATGCCTGAAAACGCAGAACTGACAGATATCCTTAGAGCATTTTGAGTTTGTTTCTAGCTCGAAACTACACCTACATTCTTAGACACAAAGCACAGATGGAAAGAGGAAGCAGCAGAACATTTTCGGTGGTTTGGTCCTACAATGCCCCATTCACATTAGCTGGCTTTGATAATTATCCATTGTCTAAACAGACTGCTGATTCAAAGATGGAGTTCATTTACATTATGCTCAACATCTTCATCCTTCAAATCTTAGGAACTTATCCTATGCCTTTTAATAAATCTGGTCTGAAAAGCCATTTTCAAGTTACTTGAGAGGTTGCCTTAGTGGTTCCCCTGCTGAAGCCAGGAAAGAATCAACCGTGTGCATCCTTTGGAGCCTATAGCTTTGACAAGTTGTTTGTAAGACTTCTTGAAGATATTGATCAACAGAAGGCAACCATTTCTTGAAAATAACAGCATTCTAGACAGATACGATCTGACTTTGATCTTCGATCCACTGATGAAACCCTTGGTGCAGTTGGAAACGGCGTGAGAAAAGCGTTGTGAACAAGCAGCACTGTCTTTGTGTTTTCCAAGTCCGGAAAATGTATTCACCTTAGCGATTTGGAATACTACGGAACCTAATGAGCATTTGGTATCAAATAGCGCATACTTTGTTTATATTCGAAAGTTATCTGATGTACGTTCATTGTTAGCAAACTGGGTACCCTTTCTCCTGAGATTTTTTGCAGAGAATGGAGTTCCCCAGGGTGGTGTGCCAGCGTCACCTTTTTATTATAGTAGGTTTACCGCTGCCAGGCATAATACCTCGTTCAGTTCAGTATTCTGTTCGCGTTGATAGCCTCCAGGTTTCAGGCGTAACTAACGCAATCTTTCCATCTGTAAGAGGAGGTTCAGGGTGGCAATCAATAATCGACAGCAAGCACTAGCTGCAAATGGTTTGAGACCTTTGAAAAAGACGCATTGTATGTTTTCTTTCATTAAAGCGAGGATTTTTTTCTGAAACCTCCTTAACCATCTGGACTTCGATCATGGTGAAAAGTGAACACAAGTTTCCTGAGTCTTCTCTTAGATTCGAAAAGCTAACGTTTGTTCCACACATTAAGCTTAATAGAGTCAAAGTGCATCAAATCACTCACTTCATTCTCAAAGTGTTGTCCATCAATCTTGGGGTTCTGAATGACTTTGTGTCTTCTAACGTTATCGCGCAGTAATTTGACTCCCATTTCGATTATGGCAGTTTTGTGTATGGTTCGGCAAACTTCAACGTGAAAATGTTGGACCCATTTATAATCAGGAGGCTACGACTGTACGAATGCTTTCCGCACTTCTCAGTTACTGCTTCTCTATGCAAGAGCTAATGAATATTCTCCCTAGAAGAAGCGTTTAACTTTGGGGTTATGTATTCACTCCAGTAAAGATCCCAGTCCCTCTCCATCCCGCTCTTGAATCGGTTAGACAGAAACCAAGTTTGAGAGGACTTTATAAAATAAGCCATGCTCATCCCTTTATACGAGGCATGCTAAGGCGGCAGAGTACCTGGCCTGTTAAAACCCCCTGTGACAAAGAGTACATAAGCTCTGCAGCTCCTTGGGAATATTCGGTTCATTCACTCACTTAACCACTTTGACGAAACACAGAAAGAAAGATACCCCGGATGAAGTGCAGAGGCAGAAATTTTCCTGAAATACAAAGCCAGTACCAACATCACTTCAGCATTTACACAGATGGCACTAAAACAGATTCTTTTGTTGGTTGTGCAATGGTTGGACCATCTGTTCGCCATGTAAAACTTAACCCTTCTGCCACAATTTTAACAGCAGAGTTGCAGGGTTTCTACACAGCAGGTATACACTTAAGAAAAGGCTTCGTACGCTCTGTAGTCTACACACGGACTCTTTAAGTGCATTAAAACATGACTTACTTAAATTCAGTCAAAATCCTTTAGTTTGCTCAGCTGCAAGATAAGATAATATCAGCCATCAAAACTGGAGTGCAAAATTATTTTCTGCTGGGTGCCAAGTCACGTTGGCATCGCGGGTAACGAGGAGAGGCAGACCAGGCTGCTTGCACTCAGCCATCACACACTTTGTGGACACAGAGAAATCCTCCAAAGAATTCTATGTAAGAAGGTGGAAACGTTCCATAATGCAGAAATAGCAACATGAATGGAACCGGTAAACAACAAGCTACATCGCGAGTGACTTTGAAGGAATGGGAAGGGAAATTCTGCGGCGCCACTTGAACGTTTCTCTGGTGATTCTTGCATCTAAGGATTAGCCATACCACGACTAGCATGCAGGCATCTTTCATTAGCTAAGATTCTCGAATTAACAGTAGCTGTCATAATACATCTAACGCCACATCACTGTTGCCATGATTGTCACGTATAGCCCAAGCGCTGTAACCATTTTTAGCAGCTATAAGACTTGCCTTACATCTTATGATTTTACCCAGCGACGAACCTCATATTCACACTCTTGTGTTTTAATTTCCTTAAAGCAGTCGGCCTTCTACACCGACTGTGATTTTGTTTACTAAGTCCCCTGAAGTCATATTCATACCTTTTACGCATACCACCTCTGGTCTGGTTTTATCACATCTGCTACTAGGCTCTTTCTTCTCCCTAACCTTTTTGGCAATAGTTTATGTACCTGGCACATTGTAAACCTTAGTTGGCACTAGCCACCTAAAACTGAATTTAATTTAAGCATGGGTTAAGCACAACAAAACCTCCGATGGGTCCCCTGAAAAGGTCCGGACGAGAAACTCTGTCTAATTTTGTAGTATAAACGACTCATGAACGCACCTAAAATAGCCGTCTTGCACTCTGAAAAAACTATGGCTCTCTCCAAGCTTTCACTCCGTTGTTATTTGCTAAGGTGCTTCAGAGCATACTTAGGGCTGGGTGAAGCAAAAAAGCTTTCTTTCTGGTGATCTCATACGTACCGTGAAGAAAATATGACTTTTTGACGCTTACTCAACCTTGGGCATCCGAATATCAAAGGTCCGTGTCCATGCTCATTACGGTAGGGCACCGTCTGTGAAATTGTGATCTCGAGGAGGATGACCTAATGGACAGTGCACCGGTGAAAATCACGGAGGAGCCTTCAATCCCAAGGGGTTGTGGCTATAAGCATTAATATCGAGGACGACGAGAACAACCAAGCACGTTATTGACTTTTGAAAAGAACATTTGCCATCTTCTGTTAAGGCTGGGTTGCATCAACTGTGGTGCAGCCCTCCCGCACCCTCTTCCAAAATCCTCTTCCGCTGGTGCCATGATGAGACTGTCCCAATCTCTTCGCTGCTTTCGTTGCTGCTTGATTACGGACATAGTTCGCGCACTTGCCGCGATGCTTGGTTATGCGCCAGGTGTCGCGGCACCGAACACTGCTGACGACTACCATTTGAATTACAAATGTGCAAATTGCAATAGCAACACAACCTATTCGAGAAAATGTGTTGAATTTAAAAAAAAAGTTCTCGCAGTTAAGGTAAAAAGCCTGTACTAACTCTTGATGCAAGCGTCGCCTCATGCCGCTTTCAGGCTCTTATGCTGAGGCGGTGTGTCAACAGGGGACCTACACCGCCTAAGGTATCAGTGGCGACCCAGGTGTCCCGCAGAACCCTGGAAACCACTCAGTCCCCGACATGGTGGGAGCTCTCTCTTCCTGGGCATTCCCTCTCGGCTGCGGCAGCAACAAAACGCAATCATGCCAAGGACTCGGGTGCAACAGAGCGATGGATGTAACTCCGTAGCCCCTCCCTCTGGGTAGATCCTCCCAAGAGGGCGAGCCCCAGCTCCTCCCCTCCAGAGGAGGACTTCCTCACCAGGAGCGCACATTTACGTGCTGGCTCCTGTATCCTGCAGAGAACCTGACCGTTGACGGATCAGTGGTTGACCTCGTCACGTCGACCACTAAGCCCTAAAATGGCTGAAGCAGGCGGGGACTGCCCCCAAAACGCCCGACCGTTCGAGGTCTTCCTTGAGCTTGCTGACAGGAGCTGTCGGAGAAATGCAAACAGCAGCAGGCGGTGAAAGACTTTCTACCCCTGAGACTGACTTCCCGAGGAGATGGAGGTTCAGACCCCTAAGCAAAAAACTAAAAAGCGGTAACCCCACCCTGATAAAACCCTATGAGCAAGGCGCTGTACTCCCTACACAACTAGCAACAGATTTATAGCCTTGACTCCCCCATGCAGCTAAGACCTTAAGACTACATTATTAGCTTGGCCAATCTCATATGATCATTATACAGTAAAATTATGGGGACTACTCTGTCTGATGATGTCTACAATTTGTTGGAGGACACAGCCCATGGCTCTTTGCCCTTCAGGAAGCGTACCTGAAAAAGCCACTCAAACATACTAAAGAGAACTACAGCTATTCGAATGGGCCATATGGATTCCTCCTTCTGAGTGAATGGCGCTGCTAAATAGTCCAAAGATCAAACAACAACGTGAGGATATTGCCTGGACACCAAACTGGAAGCAGTTGCTACCAGGTACAACTGATCGTGCAATAACTATTGTTTGATATGCTATACCTCCTAATTATTCATTGAAATGGCAGAGACTTGAAGCCCTTGTTAGACAACTTCCATCAAGACACATGTGTGGTGACCCTAAATTAACCCCCAATCCTTGTGGGAAGAATAGGCGGAGACAGCGGGAAGTAATAATGACAGTTACGCTTCCTTGAGTTTTATGCTTGATGAATAAAAAAGAACCTGCTCACTACGGCTTTTCGTCGAAACGCCTTTCGACGATAGCTGATCTAAGCATTCCTTCTCTTCGTGGTGGGTTATGCGGTGTGCCGGTGGCGATCACTTTCAGTTGTCAGCAAACGTTGTCACTCAAAGTTGTCATGAGGATTCGACAAAGCTAATTGGGAAGGTTTTACCCAGTCCTCACTCTAGCTTACATCACTTGACCAGCTCTCAATTGATAGGCTACCGCCAGACCTACTCACACAACATATCCTTGCGGCGGCCATGCGGAACGTACCTATAACATGCCACGCGCCTCCCAAGTACTGGCCCGAAACCTGTGGAACCAGGATTGCCGTCGAGGCAAGAGCGATAGACCGAAACCGAGGCGTGGGGTAAACTTGAAAGCGTCATCCTACTCCCAACTAATGTAATTGAATTTAAGAAGATGAAAGACTAGCTAGATTTATCTATGGCGATCAAACGTCAGAGTTTTCAGTATGCCTCTCGATTAACAATTACCTAACCTCAAGGAAATGTGGGACGGAATCCATAAAGTGAATGGCACCTATCGTGCTCTCTGTTCCCCTCTTGACCAGGAAATGGTGCTACCCTGCAAATTTGGAGGAGCAAACCAATATTCTGGGAGCACTTCAGTTGTCTCCCAGCTCTCAACATTGTCAGCTGTATTCAAACGACGCAAAGCTCAAGCAGAAAAGACAAATTGTAAGACATCTGGAGGTAGTGAACTATTCTAATTCCCTCTTCATTGCATGAACTTCAGCAGTATTCAAACATACTAAACTTTCAGCTGCTGGTCACAAGTGGCATCCATTATGAGATACGGAACCATCACCCTACCTTTCTGCCACTAGAATTAGTACTACCTTTTGCCCGCATCTGGAGGGAAGGATGTTTTCCCATTTCAGTGTGAAGCCATGCTATAATTCCTTTATTAAAACCTGAAGGTCCTCTAAGGTAACCAGTTACAGACCTATTGCCTTAACAGATTGTCTGGGAAAAATCCTGGAGCAATGATCAACCGAGGTAAGATATGTCCTTGAAGGAAAACTTTTTTTAAACAGTGGTGGCAGGTTCTCAGGTCTACTGCTTATTAATCTTGTTAGACTTGGAGAACGACTGTACGTGAGGCCTTCGTAAATAGACAGTTTTGTTTGTCAGTGTTTTTTGATTGAAAAAGCATATGACACTGTGGAGATATGGCATTGCAAATGATCTATATAGCTTTGGCATTCGTGGTCGAAGATGCTGGGCGCTCTTCAGGACTATTTAAGAAGACGCACATTTCATGTCAAGTTGGGAACTTCTCTTTCCTAGAATTTGTGCAAAAGAAAATGAGTACCCCAAGGTGGTGTCCTTTAGTGCTGCTCTTTTTCTGTAAAAATAAATTCAATATCGCATGTGATTCCCCCTTCAGTCAAAGCTATTGCTGTATGTCGATGAAACCTTCAAATTTCTAGTGTCATCTTACACCAATTTTTCTCTCACAGTGGCTCCGAGCGGGAAGCGCCGGCCTACGGATCCCCATGTGAGGCGGGTTCGAATCCCGGCCGAGGTGCCCGCAGCCTGTGGAGGCTTATTGCGGAGAAGGCGCGCCGTGTAGCCGGGCACTTTCGGTTGCACGTCAGAAAGATCCCCAGTAGTGGCTCCAAATTGATCCTCAGTCCTCCGCTGGCGGCATGCCAGATGCCCGTCGTTGGTGCGGCACGTAAAGCCCCCAAATTTGACTTGCAATTTTTCTATTTGTGAAGAGCATGAAGTTCAGTTAACAATTAACAATATGGTAAAGTGGGCAAATAACTAGCAGGTTTCGTTTTCCAGAAAAACTGCTGTGTTCTCTTCTCTACGGCATGGACCTGCCCCAGAGCCGCTGACCATGTATAGTCTCCATCCAGCGATGAAATTTCTTAGCCTTACCTTTATTAGTAAATTGTCCTTCAGGTTTCATATAATGGATCTAAACAGAAAATGTCATAAAACACTGAATGTCCTGAAGGTCCTTTCTCACAAATCATGGGGTTCTGATCGCGTATGTCTATTGAAATCTACCGCTCACTTATGCGATCGACTTGATTATGAGTATAGTGTATGGGTCGTAAGGCATCAACATTAAAGATGTTGAATCCTATTCACCATAGGGAATAAATCTGCATACACTGGTGCTTTCCGCGCATCCCGATTATTGACCTGCTGAAATGACTGTTTCTCTCTTGGAAAGGCGTTTTCTTTGGCCGATTATGTGCTCACTTAGGATTAGTTAGGTGCACAAATCCGTAATAGGAGATTGATAGAACAAATCACGTTTTGAAAGACACCTAAATAAACCCTGAATCGAATTCCTCCTTTACTCAATGAGAAATGCATGCAGGCAGTCATGCCAGCGAGGACTCGACAGTCAACCTACCTCTTTGCTTCAGTTTAAGAACAATAGCTCCCTGTAACAATGTTTGCCTGATGATTAGACCTGTCTTTGACCCAGACTGCCCCCATGAAGACTTTAGGCAAGTGGTGAGGACATAGCAACTGCATCTCAACTGCCGAGTAACAGTATAAACACCTCCGTCAATTTGCACTGATGGCACAAAAAATAACTCAGCATGACCGGTTACTCCTTGTCGCACATTCATATGAATGTCGTTGCGCCACGCATATCATATGTGTCGCCGAGGAGTAATAACAGCGCGGCTATTGACAGACTGGCAACGAATCTGGTTGTACTTCTCACTACAAATCACATCACAAAAAATGAGACTTCCACGTCTCCATAGTTTACACTGACTCCCTCAGTGCTCTGGAGAGCACTCGCATCGCGGAGCAACAAACTAATCCTCACTACTGATTTACAGTTCAAAGTGAGTCACTGCATTGCAGGACGATGAACAGGTGGTCTATTGCTGGGTTCCAAGCCACGCATTAGAATAACCCGGAAATGAAGAGGCTGATCGTCTGCCAAGCAAATGCGGGTGAAAATGTGAATATTGAAAACATACCATACAGAACCATCGTGCAGCTAAGAACACATCGAGATGCAAATGGCAACAGAGATGGAACCGAGTGAAGTCAACAACAAGCTCTATTCTGACCATACAATGCACAGAATGAAGTGCCAGCACGAGGCAACTTCTTTGGTAATCCTGTGCCGGTTAAGAACCTGGCCTACGCATCTCGCGCGTAGACTGCCCCAGCCGTCACGAGGATCCGCCCCTGTGTGAACGCACGCAAGACCTAAGTGTAGTGCACATTACTCCTTGGAACATAGCCAACAACAGTATGATGCATTGAATCTCACTTTCTTTGTTTATAGAGCCCGCCTCCCTTTACACCACTACGTGCCATGACCTTGAAACGCACATTAACACTATATTCATTTTTTAACTTCTAAAGACGCCGGTACCTTGCCGACTGGGAACTGAAGCCATAGTACTACCTCACTACATAATTACTGCGACATCACGTCATCTGTTTATGTCGATTCATCAGCTGCTAAAGCTCTTTCCCTCTAAACACATTCCTGCAACAGTGCGCTGTTTGGCGCTCCATGGCCTAAAGGTGCCCCCTGTACTCAATAAACCTCAATCAATCAATAAAAAAAATGCCTCCCCCTCTCACCTACTTCTTGACCCGCTTAAGCGAGTGGGCTTTTACGAGCGCTTCGGCTGGCGTGCAGATATGCTGGATTGATCATTTACAGAATAGAACGAGCAGAGCATATAGGATGGGTTCGGAGTAGACATACTGTGATTCTACAACACTGCCAGTACACTTCGCCAGCCCGCGAGGCGAGAGTTGATATTCCGGCTGCAACCCGCCGATACAGCTCAAAGGAGCGGAGAGCGGCAACCTCCCGGACACAGCGAATCTGCCTTGCTTGAAGTTGAGCGCGATGCCCTCTCGTCTCGCCGCGACACCGCCGAAATTCCCTGGATGTATGGGGGCGCTGCGGTCAAACAAAATGGAGCAACCCAGAAGGACGTTAAAGAGGGTGCTCTCGCTGCTTACCTGAAGCGATATTTGCTGCGGTCAGTTACCAGCCTGCTTACAAACAGAGATGCAGTTTCAGCGACATTTTCCCCAGCACGAATCTCGACGCGCCCTGGAAGCCTTCGGAAGGCGGAGGCGACAGTACTGTAAGTTGTCGGATAGCGTCTTAGTAACCTTCAAGCCATGTCTTCCAAACAGGAAAATTATTTTTCAATGCATCCAACGCGGCAATGCCGCATATACTGTGCGAATACGAAAATGCTCGCCATCACATGCAAGCGTCAGTGCCGACTGACAAACATAATTTTCACGTCTTAATGCCGCAGGAAAACAATAACAATTGTACAATATCTGGGTAGATAAGTGTGAAATTGTCGTTTATTACATACAATTACTAAAGCTTATATTAGCCGAGTGCGCAGGCTGATGATGGCATTCCATGATGTGGTGGCGCTGTTCGATTTCACTGAAGCGAAGATTTAATGGCTGGTAGCGTCGCCGCAGCAACCCAGACGAATCAGCAGGCCAAACCAGCAGGAGAAGCACATCGGAGAAACGAATGGGATACTGGGTTACTTGAAGCGGAGCAAGCAGTAAATAAGAAACAGACATCTATGAAACGATCTGTTGATGAAATATATGTTGACAAAGTGATCCTTATCCATAAAACATTTGAAGAACTAGTTTGCATGCTTATTATTTTACTATTACAGACATTAGCCATTGTCAGTTGGTACTGAAACAAATCATAATATTTTCACTTACGATGATTTGGCTTACCCCCTACGGGGCTATCTATTAAAACGAGTTTGCAGGCGAGTCCGAGGAAAAGAGACAGGCATAACCTATGTCCCCCAACAGAGCCAGACCTCCTATATCATCTGAAACCCGTGGTATTTCTTACTCGAAGGAATACTGACTGTTTAATAGAATTAGTAGCCAACACTTACAATGTCGAAGAATTACAGCTGAAGCAGTGACTGCCTGCAGATAGATAGCATTGTTCCGTAAAAACTGGTGACGTTTTACAAGCCCTGAAATCATACTTAATGCAAAGTATAAATATATTGCCTCGTGACTTTGCAGTATCAACCCCAGATATTTGTACCGCACGGTAGTGACAGGTCTGGTGCGACCACTTGTGTACTACATCGAAAGCATGGCGTCGCCATTGCTGGGTACTCATGATTATTTACCCATACTTATTGGTTTCTTCGAACTGTTTCAGCGATTAATGGCTTAACCACTGACGAATAGCCTTTTAATGGCGCGTAAAATAATAGCGCCCAGCCTGTGATTGTCGCCGCGGAGGCCTTAACATACGGTGCAATATTCTTCAGTGAGCAACAACACAGCTGATGAAAGAGGTTTCCCACAGTAAGCGTTGCAACTCCTTTCATCTGCAGTTCGCTGCGTTTTACGGCTGCGTTGCGCTGCTCTTGGTTCCTCTCTTGCTGGCAAGGTTGTCCTGAATATTTGTCAGGCTTTGAATTTTCAATCGTTTAACGACTGTCTCTGGCGTCAAGGTTGCCACGGCTGTAGTCATTGCTTGTCGTGATCGATGTGCTCTTTTGCTCGATCCACCGCTGCATGATCCAGTTGCGGCTCCCTTCCTTTGTGAACAGGTGGTTTTTCGCCAGAAACCACTGCTGGATTGGGCAATCACCTTGCAAGCCACCGCGCCTCTTTGGGTGCCTCCTCTGTCCATTTTCCCAAAGCGGCAGCCGGACATTTTCTGGTACAGTGTAGACCATAGCGTAACGGCTTGCAGTGCAGGACGGGTATAGGCACCAACCGCGGTTTTACCTCCCATACAACTCCATGTAATTACATACGCTTAAATGCAGCCGCGGGGGAGATACACTGGTTATGGGTAAGTTTTCGGTTGACCAGCGACGCGGTACAGTGCAGGCACGCTCCCTGTAGGCACTATAGATATCGCCGTATATCTTCTCCCGCCGCCAGCACTACTTACTGACAGGAAGTGCTTTTCAGCGTCTGAGATAAGCAAAGAAAGGTAGTGAGCCTTCATGGCGGTGCAGCATAGCGAAGGTAAGCGAAGTCGGCCGACCTGCACTGCGATGCGTGCTCAACCAGCCCGCCGGAAGGCCACCCGCAAGCCTTTGTAACGTTTGCCCTCGCTCTGGCGTGCGACCACGAACCTCCCCTTTCTAACACACCGTCAGCGGCATAAAGCGAAGGCTGGAAGAGCTGGATAGTTTTAAGTTTAGCTAACACGGTTGCTAACTAGCTCCCACGTCGTCTGTTTGGACCGGCGTGTGGATATTATTAACGTAATAAGTGCGGAAATTCCAGTTCATGTACGATATCATCTCCCAAACTAAGATGGCCAGAAAGCGACAAACCTGTCTCTGAAGCGACGAAACCGTCAAAGATGTGAAATTTTCATGAAGAAAAAAAAGAAGATACCGATATTTACTCGATTCTAGGCGGCATAGATTCTAAGCCGACCCCCAAAGCGGCAAGACCAAAAAAAAAAAGAAAAGCCCTGCGATTCGACTGATCAGGAAGACGATGCAACACCATAAATTAAACTGAAACGTGAGCATTCCGATATGCAATAGATAGGCCGCAAAGCCCAACGTGTTATGAGTTTGTGTCTCGTTTTCAAAAATAAAAAGGCATGAAAACTGGGCCGCCGAACAACGCCCGACTCAATTGAGACACCGAAGAGAGCGCACGTTTTTTCGGCCAGCTAATAAAGTCTATTTAAACATTTTCGACTAGCTAATTAAGTTCCTTGGCTGCCTTTACGAGGCGGCAGGCCAGCTTTAAATCAAGAAAGATAGTTGAATCTTAATCGAGTAAGGTATTGAGTAATTTAGAACTAAGAGCAACCCCCATCCCCATGGAGGGGCCCAGGTAAAAGATTCTGAGCCACAAGGCAGAGGACCCTAACCCCTTTCTCTCCATTTAATTACACTTTCCCCCTGCCCCTCCTACGGGAGGGGCAAGAAAAGCAGCCCGAAATGGAGGAGCAAAGAGAGCCTCCCTACAACACGAGAAGTCTGCAAAAAAACCGCGTGCAAGGCGCGGTCAACGAAGCCATCCTGCTCGATTCAATTGCCAGCCAGACGCTTCCCAGAGATATCGCTGCAGCAGAAGAACATACCACAAACCACGAGGAGCCATCCACACAAAGGATCACCCTCGTGGAGTCCCCAAACCCGGATCTGTCCGGCACCGGCAATGGCGGCCAAGAGCCCCCGAGCTCCCAAGATGGAGAAGTAGCATCCGACAACCTCCCCGAATCCCAAGAAGGTGAGCCCCTGTTAACCCCCTCACCCGCTTCGCAGGGCGCCAGCCCATCAGGCGACCCAAGTGAAGCAAACCACAACCACCCCCTCTCCCCTGGCCAAGTCTCCGATAGCCAGGAGACGGAAGACCGAACACCCTCCCTCACATCAGTATCAGAGGGAGAGGATGAAACCAACAGCGAACAAGACCACGAGAGCGAGGAGGAAAGCGATGACCTCATTCCTGCCATCCCAGTTGAAAACAGGTTCACCCTCCTCTCCCCTCGCAAGGACAAGGCCCCCAACCATCGGGACAAGGCCCCTCCCCTCCAACAAAACGACGCGCCGACGAGCGCCAAAGACAAGGCCGACGGCGCACGAGACAAGGCCCAGCCGGGCAACAGCAATGACGAGGTCGAAGCAGAGGACGGCCCAGGGACAGTACTCTTCCGACCGGCTGGCCAGGCAAGTTTCACTATTAACAACCGCATACGCATCGCTAGTTATGCACACACCGTCGCACCAGGGAAACTGAGGGCCGTCCGTTTCAACCTCGCGCGAAACATCCTCGCGATCGACACCGATGACGCGGCCACCAAACGCACTCTCCTCGAAACCCAAAAACTGGGAGAGATGGAAGTGGTGGCGTTCTCCCCCTTCGGACACCCAGGAACGCGGGACCATCTATGGCCTAAACCCCAGAGATGCCGACGCGTTTCTGAGAAGGGGGCTGACATCGCCAACTTCCCCCATCGTGCACCTGCGGAGGTTTGGCGGGGGAAAGGGCGCAGAGCTCTGCTTCGACGGACCTCTTCCGAGGTTCGTCGATCTCTTTAGCGTCCGATTTCACGTCAGGCCCCTAAAGGTGCGTCCCTTGCAATGCACGGAGTGTGGGAGACTTGGGCACGTACGATCTGCGTGCACCATGCCCACCTCCTGCCCCACTTGCACAAACAAGCACGCCCGAGGAGAGTGCCCACGCGCGGAGAACCCCAAGTGCCCGAACTGCGGATACCTCCATCGCGCCACAGACAAGAGGTGCCCAGCCTACCAGCGGGCCAGGCTGGAGGAGACGATTAAGCGGGGCACGGGATGCACGAGAGTGGAAGCCCGAAGACACGCCGTGGCCTTCGCGGAAGAACAAATGCGTCGACCCGAGCCGCAACAGCGACGAGAGGAACGCGAGACGCCACGCCCACTCACATGTGCGGCGTGGATGAATCCTACCCTCACAACCTTCCTCCTCACCCGCGTGCCTAGCGAAGCGTCACGGCGGGACTTCCCCAACCTCGAGGACTCAAACCCCCATGCAGCCCCACCTGCCCCCCTCCAGCGCGGCCCCGCGAGAGTAGCAGCACAGGGGGCAACTTCACAGCCAACAGGGAGTGCAGCAAAAACAGCCTCAGACACGAGCCCACAGCCAACAGGGACTCAGCTGACAGCCCCGGGCCAAGACCAACAGCCAACAGGGAATGCGTCTCGGAGCATCGCGCCGCCCACAGCTTCTGAACCGCGCCCACAGCCTACAGGGAACGAGGAACGGAATTCAGCCAGCGATGTCGATCACCAGAATCAACATACAGAGCAAATCTACCGTACTCGCCCGGAGGAGAGGAGAGAAGCCCAGCACAAGGAGCAGGGAAACCAAAGGAACCCCCGCCCTACAAGGAAACGTTTGGACCCGCGCGACCCTCGAACCGACAACGCAAGCGCCAGAGACAAGCAAAATGGCACCAAAACAACACCGCCCCGACGGCCTTGACCGACGGAGGGTCGAATGTAAACAAACAGCGGCGGGGGCAACCTCCTTTCCCCCTCCCGAAGAGCACGACATGCACCGGCGCGCGCAACCCTCTCTCCACCCGGAAGGCGAGACGAGCGCCGCTTATCTCCCCCACCTGCAGCAGCGAGCTCAACAGCAGCTGCCTCCTCCCCCCACAAGCGGAAAGGAATGGCCCCGCTCTCCCCCACGACTCTGTCTGGTCTGACGCTGGCCTCCTTCCCCCTTCTAACGGCGCACCTCCGCCGCCTTTCCCTCTCCCCCCAGCAGCTGCAGGTGCCGGGGAATCCCCTTGGCGCGACGGGCCACGCCCCCCATGCATCCCCTCGAGCAGCTCCTTTGCCTTGCTCTTCGACAGGTGGATCATTTGCTTCGGATGCTCGGCCCTGCACTGCACGATTACGCCCTCCTACAGTCTGGCCTCCCGCCCGACTCCCCCTCCTCACACTAACCAGGCATCACGATTTTACCCCGCTGACCCACAATGTCAGCACAGCCTAAAACAAAACAGAGGACGAGGGTCCAGGCTCCCAGCTGTCCCTCGATTCTGCAGTGGAACATCAATGGACTCCGCGGACGGCTCACTCATGTAGGGGGTGAACTCTCACGCAGGCCCTACGACGTGCTCCTGATTCAAGAGCCCAAGGCCGAGGTGGCAGATCTGAACATCTCCGGCTACACGCCGTACACCTGCTGTGGAGCCAAAAAACATCCCTGGGCCGTCCTCTACGTGAGGAACACGGTGTCCCACTGCGGAATCGACACAAGGGCCTACTGCTCAGCGAGTGCTGAGATCGTCGGTGTCCGCATCAGAAGGGGTGAGCACGAATTCTCTGTATTCTCGTGTTATGTCCACCCCGCCGGACAGTGGCGGTCTAACGTGCTTGCAACTATAAGAGCCAGGGAAACTGGACACATTATCCTCGGGGGCGACTTCAATGCGCATAACGAGCTGTGGGGGGACAAACGGACAGACGCGAGGGGTAGGCGACTTCAGTGCACCCTAGACCGCACCGACATGGCGCACTGTGGGACTGGAGCCCCAACGTTTCTAAAGCCGGGAGTGGAGAGTAGCGTCCTCGATTTAACGATCTGCACGGCGAGCCTCCCACTCAAAGGTGTACCTCAGGCACAACCAGACGGCTGGGGGAGCGATCATACCCCGATTCTCGTGGGCCCCGCCCCCAAACCAGCCGTCAAGTTCTGCAAGGTGGTGCACTGGGACCGCTATCGAGCGATCTTGGGGCGCCTCGAAGCTCTCGGAGAAACTTTAACAGATCGGACAATTGCCCAAGCCCTCAGGGAAGCCACACAAACGGTGCGTGTCCCGGTGAAGCGCCCGAACCCGGACCTCCGTTGGCTGCAGTTGCGAGCCAAGCGCCGGCAGGCTCAGAGGAGAGCAAATCGGACCGGCCTGCACGTGGACACTTTGGGATTCCGACGCTTCGACGCGCTCTTTAAAAGGCATGCTAAGCGTCTGAGCAGAGAGCAATGGGACCTCAAATGTGACTCCTTCGCCGGACCCCGAGGAGCAGCCGAGGCGTGGAGAATGGCGCGGGTCCTGGCCAATCGACCAGGACCAAAACATCCCCTTAAAGGATTAGCTATTCGCCTCGGCATCTCCTATGCCGACATGCTGGAAAGGCTGGCGGACACGCTGCTCAGCGCCCCCCTCTCCCCCCGCGCGAAGAGCCCCCTATGGCTGGAAAGGCTGGTTGCCTGTGAGAGTTCCCAAAATGACAGATGGCCAGGGGGACTTCACATTGCACGAGTTAGACCGCGCCCTGGCAGGCCTCTCGCGGAAGAAGACAGCCCCCGGAGCAGACGGCGTCACTAATGCGGCCCTCCGCAACCTCGACAAAAGCAGCCGCCCAGCCCTCCTCGAGCTGCTAAATAAGGCGTGGCGGGACGCGGAAATACCGGAGTCCTGGCGATCGGCCGTTGTCGTGCCTATTAAGAAGCCCAACAAGCCAGCTACTGAATTAAGCTCCTACAGGCCCATCGCACTCACTTCGTGCGTTGGGAAGCTTCTCGAGCGACTCGTGCAACGACGACTCGAGTACCATCTCGAGTCAGTCGGAGCATTTCATGAGAACACCTGTGGCTTCCGAAAAAACCGATGCACGGCCGACGCCATCGCAGAAATTGCCACGCTGCTCGAGGAGGGCAAAGCATTGAGCAGGACGACGGGAGTCGTCCTGCTAGACATATCTAAAGCTTTTGACGCCGTCAAACACTCCGCAATCATAAAAGCACTTAAGCAACTTGGCGTCTGGGGCCGCCCACTCAGGTATGTGAGAGCGTACCTGTCGGGCAGGACTGCTCAAGTGCGTTCCTCTGGCCTTCTGAGCACCACGCGAACGATCGGTCAGGGAGTTCCCCAGGGCGGAGTGCTATCCCCCTCCTGTTCAACGTCGCCTTAGCCGCCCTCCCCAAGCAATTGGAATAGGAAGCAAAGGAATAATACAACCAGGAATCGCTATCTATGCAGACGACATTGCAATATGGGTCACTGGCCGAGGTTGGAATAGAGAGGCAATCAAAACAGTTCTACAACGCGCAGTAACAAACACAGAATTCTACCTAACTCGCCTCGGCCTAACACTCTCCGCGGCAAAATCAGTAGTTCTATGCAGTGCGCGACATCAGACTCACAAATTCGCAATGACAATTCGAGTAGGCGGAGCAACAATTCCAATTCGAAAACATGCGACCTACCTTGGCGCGACGCTGGACAGGGGGCCCACATGGAGCCCCGCAGTCCGCGACGTTATCCAAAAAATGAAGCGACACACAAACGTAATCCGAATGCTCGCGGGAACACGACGCGGAGCATCGCAATCTATGCTAATCACTCTGTACAAGGGGCTTATCCTCTCACGTGCCCTTTACGCCCTGCCACTTCTCAAACTCTCCCCCAAACACTGGGCACAATTGGAGAGGGCACAGCGCACGGCACTCAGGGTGTGTCTCGGTGTACCACGAAGCGCCAACTCACGGCACACGCTAAACGAGACCGGGGTCACAACGGTGAGGTTGGCAGCCGACGAGCGAGCGATGAGGCACCTTATTCGGTTGGGCAACACACACACCACAGGGCTACCAGAGCGAATCTGGGGACGCACTCGATCGCACCTCTCTACACTTGCCAGAGAACTACACAGACTGGCAGGCAGCCCTGGCCCGAACCCAAGACCGCCGCCGCCGAGCGAACCACCACCACTCCGTGTCGAACTCGATGCCGGCCTCGGGGCCCCGAAGAACACACTGCCACCATCTGTTGCAAAACAGCTTGCAGAGTGGTGCTTGGATGGACGATTCCGGGGCTGGGCGAGGTGCTACACGGACGGCTCTGTCGACCCCGACGCACGCACAGCCACTGCTGCTGCCGTTGCAGCAGACCTTGGATTCAGCGTGGCAGAGCGCCTCTCTTTCTTCTCGTCGTCGACGACGGCCGAGCTCGCGGCCCTGCGCCTCGCGCTGGCCATGGCAGAAGCAGAGAGCCCTCCTGGAAATCTGGTCATCCTGAGCGATTCCAGGGCGGCGCTGACCCAGCTTGCCAACCTCGAGCGAGCGCCACCGCTCGCCCGAGAAGTGGGGAACTCGGCAACACAGATGCAGCGCCGGGGCTGGACCCTGGCCTTTCAGTGGCTCCCTGCCCACTGTGGCATAGGAGGAAACGAAGCGGCCGACCGCCTGGCTGCCGCTGCCCAGCGGGACGAAGCTTTCCCCGCGTCCAGTGTGGCTGCCTTCTCGGACGCACGGCTCCTTGTTGCGAGGTCGATCCGTCTCCGCCACCCCGAGCTCGAGCACGGTCCTCTCCCGCCCAGACTCCCCAGGAACCTGCCAAGAAAAGTCGCAGCAGCAATGCACCGACTCCGCACAAACAGTGCCTTCACCCCGGCCTACCAGAACCGCTGGCGTGGAGACCGAGACAGCCCCTGCCCGCTCTGCCAAGAGGCAGACGCGGACGACCAACACCTTGTACTGCGATGTCTCCCGCTCGCCCGCGAGCGGACGGAGCTGCGGCGAAGCTACATCGCCCTGGGATGCAGCATGGATGCCTGGGAGGACGTTGTCAGACCAAGGGGACCTGCGGCGGAAGCGGCGCTAAGGGCCCTGGCAAAATACCTCATCGAAACACACCTTGTAGACAACATCTAAAGCACCCCGATGAGCTCGGGGGCGGGAGGACCGGAGCATCGTACTCCACGAAACAGACCGACCGCGACCGAGCGCCTCGGACCCCCGATGCAGACTGACCGCTGATTGGCTGGCGCAGTCGAACCGCGAGAGGCAGGGGCGGCCGGCAGCCGCTATTGGCCAGAACTCGGGTCTCGGCCCCCATTGGCACACAAGCAGCTGAATCTTTCTCTTTGGTGGTGCGCGCGCTAAAGGCAAGAGGCAAACCCCATCGAGGACGATTCTCCAGCTCTAACTTACAAACAAATTTCAATTAATCATCTGGTTCCAGTGGCCATTCATCCGACGCGCCCCCGCGCCCCGCGGTACAAGCGCCCGCGCGCCGGGTGGCTTCCCTGCGCGGGAGCAGCAGAGAAATTCTAGCAGACGACAGCCGGCGAGGGAGTAGTACCTCTCTCCGCCGCGAGGCTTGGCTGGCGCTGCTGACGCGCTCGCGCAGCATCACCACTGCCTCTCCTGGTGTTTTCTCCAAGCGGCCTCGCGCGATGACCGAGTTCCTTCTTTCCAACCTGGACACCGCGCTGGTCGCCTCGTCAGCTGGAATGTACCTAGTCGTGCGCCCTCGCTTTCGATGGCTGCCGATCCTCCCGGACGGCTGACTGACGGCGGCCGCCTCGGGATACTGATCGTCTGATGTTCCAGACCACCCGACGACACAGTCATCTGGATTAATACCCATCTCGCAGGTATTTCCAATTTCAATCGCGGAGACTTTTGTCTCCGCGATCAGCTCCTTGTCCTTCGCACTGACATCGCCTCTTGCGCAGGACTTTCCGCTCGCGGGGCTCCTGCGCCGCGGGTGGAGATAACTGACCTCTCACCTCGGTATGTTCACATGTATCGATGGCCTGATTCATAGGAGCGCCGACCTTCCCGAACAAGGAAGGCCGAGCACTGTAGGGCGACTCGCGCGTTTCGACTAGCTCAAACGCGCGGGCCGCCCGGTGACAAGTTGCTTCTGCGATGGACAATTCTATCGCGGTGCAAGACTCAGGGAAAATTTCCCCAGCAGGCCACAATTTTTTATCACTCCGGCCAGAATTTTCTGATTCGGTTCTAATTCGGCTTAAATCAGGTAGTTCGGCAGAGCTCCCTCGTGGTGCTTGGGACTGGTGTACTTGGTGGCGGCATACTTAGAAGAATAAGAAGAGGAAGATACTCCCAAACTTCTGTGAAGAATTGACTTCTCCCCGGGCACTTCACCGGCCGCTCTGCTCGGTTGGTGGGGGCGGCATTGTGCGGCTGGCGCGACGCGGCGGCGCGGGCTTGCGGCGCGACCCTTGGGCAACTGCCCTCCTTCTCTCTATCTCTTTCGTTCCCTCTCCCCTACCCCAAAACAAAGGTGACATACTGGGCCTCCGGCCCAGCAACACTTCCTTTGTCTTCCTTGCTCTCAAAACTCTTAACTAACTAACGAGCAACGCCGCGAGGTAGGTAGGTAGGTAGAAAACGTTTATTGAAAGCCAAGAACTACGAATATAAAGATTATCCGCGCCGCGGTGATCCTCGGATCTGGCAGCCTCGTTCTTGCGTGATTATGGGTGATGAGGGATGACTGTGCGATGGGTCATGAGGGGTGTTTTCATATGGAGTCCCCCAGATCTGCCTTGGCTACGAAGTCCAGAAGCGACTGGAGGATCCTCGTCCGGCGTTGGGCTTCGCCCTGTGGGTGCGTCCAATCCACGAGTCTCTTGGGTCTCTCTTCCTCGGGTAGCGTCTCGATGGCTTCCACTCTGCACAAGGCTAGAGCTTGGCATTCCCATAGGAGATGGTCGAGCCTGGGAATGGCTTCTGGATCCTTGCATCTCTGACATCGTGGGTCCGGAGGGACCGCGTAGGGCTGCGTCCGTCGTAATTGCGAGAGGTTGATGTGGTACTTGAGCCTTGGCGTGACCGCGCCTTCGGTACGGATGCGCCGAAGTTGAACCGTTTCCTTTCTCTTGAAGGTTTTCGCCGGAAGCGGGTAGTCCTCGGGCTGCCACTTTTCCGCTAGCTGAATCTTTCGCCTCTTGCGACATCTACGCAGCTCTTCGATGGGGTCGTAGCATGCCGTATCTTCTGGCTGTTCGACTGACTCTTTGCAGTTGGACGCCTGTTGGGATGGCAACTGAGGAATTCTTCTCATCCCGCACTGTGCCGCTGCGTGAGCCATGTCGTTTCCTGGGATCTTCTGGTGTCCCGGGACCCATCGTACACTGATTCTTGTGCCGTGCTCCCTGTATAGGCTGAGCGCCGTGTCGAAGATGGCGTGTACCGTCGGGCTTGCAGTTGCCTTGAGCTTGTACATGTTTCGTACTGCCTCCTGGGAGTCCGTATAGATGACGAGGTTTCTCGTCTTGCCGGGGAGGTGCCCGTATACTCCCAGCGTGAACAGCAGAGCCGCTTCTTCTACCGTGTCCGATGTGAACTCCGTGCCTCGTCCGCAGCTAGTAGCAATTTCAAAGGGAGTTGCCCCCTCGCCTCTGTAGAAGACTGCTCCTGCGGCATACTCCTTCCCTTTTGTCGCTCCATCGACGTACACCACTGTGTTGTGCTGGCTTGCCAACAGCTCCTTGACCTCCTTCTTGTGCTGTTGGGCGTACCTTTTCCTGCGGGCTTTGTGTCGCTCCGGGTCCATATTTCTTGGTAGGGGTTTCGCACCTTGCGTGACGCTAATCACCTCCCACGGTGCCTTGCTTGGGGGGAGGGGGTCTAGGGTCTCCGGTAGCTTGATGCCTATGTAGCTTGCCACCGCTCGGCCTTCCTCTGTGTGATGCACACGCGCCATGTGCGTCTCTGTCTGCTGCACCAGCAGATCCTCAATTTCTGGCAAAAAAATGAGTTGCCTCATCTTGTCCGTTTTTGTACTTCTTGGTAGCCCCAAGATGGCTCTTCGTGCGTCATTGAGCATAACTCGGAACTGGTTCTTGTGACACGACCGTAATGAATAGAATCGCGCCGCATATGTGATTTTCGAGACCAGTGTGGCCATTACTAACTTTCTGGCCGTTGCTTCTCCGGCTCCTCCGAGTCGATGGGAGATTCTTCTGACCAGGTTGAGGCCTTGCTTCCACTTCTTTCTCATCTCGGCCATCCATTTGTCAGTGATGCTGGGTGCGTTTCCGAAGGTGACCCCTAAAAGCTTGATGCTTTCTTCTCGAACGATTGGGTCCCCGGCGAAGGTGAGCTGCAGGTTCCTTTGGACGTTACCGGCCCCGAACACGGTGTATTTAGTCTTTTCTGGGGATGGTCTCATCCCTACTTCTTTCAGAAAGTCGCCGATGGTATTTAGCCCTTCTTGCAGTGCTGCCTCCTGTTGCTCTGGCGTACCTTCATGCGTCCATATGGTGACGTCGTCTGCATACGCTGTCGCTTTCAGCTTATCGATCTTGTAGAGCCTCCAGAGCAGTGGTGCCATAACTATGTTAAATAGCGTTGGCGAGAGAACTGCTCCTTGCGGCACGCCGATGTTGTTTTCGCTAGTCGGGCCTTCTCGTGCTTCCTTTCCATAACCGGCCTTTATTCTGTACTTGCGGTTCGCAAGGAAAGATTTCACAAAATCCAGCTGTTTGCCAGTGAGCCCCTGCTCTTCCATCTTGCCGATGACAGATTCATGGGGGACGCTGTCAAACGCTTTCTTGATGTCAATTGATACGATTACTCTCAGGCTTTCATCGCTTCGCGGCCGGTCGATAACATCGTTGTAGATCATAAGCAGGCTGTCGTGGGTACTTAGGTTAGCCCGAAACCCAGTCTGCGTGGGGTGGAAGATTCCTTTGTGGCGTACGTTGTGCTGGATTCTGGCCAGGACCATTCTCTCCATCCCCGCAGGGGGCACCTGTGAAAGCAGGTGTTTGGAGAGTGGCGTCTCCACGGACCCCGAGCCATGCGGGTTCGCCCGCCCACGTCTGGCTGTGCGTGGCTTTCCCGTGTCCGGGGAAAAGGGCATCCTGGTGGTTGAGCCGAGCCCGGGGTAGGTTTGGACCCTTCGGGGCCCCCCGGGCGAGGCAATACACCACTTCGGCCCCCGCTTCCCGTAGACGGGAGTCCTGGCTTGGCCCGACCAGGATGATTCAGTCTAGTCGCCACTCCTTCCACTATCCCCTCCCTTCTTTCACCTTTGTCTTCTCCTTCTTTTCACTCTTCTCATTTCTCTTCTTTCCTTTTCAACTCCTTTGGCGGCAAGGGCTAACCTTGGGTGGTGACAGATACTCTCGTCCAGATCCACACTTGGTTATAGTTTCTGGGTAGCGCTAATAGAGTAATGCTTCCAGCAAAGCCATATTTGTTATGGGGTGTTACCTATTCCCTCGTTGGGCTCCGTGGTGGGCGGCGCGCCACAGATTCCGAACACCCTTTGCCTTTTTATGGCGCCCCTCTCTTCTAAACCCCGAGCAGAGCGACCCCCAAAAGGGTTCGCCCCGCTCCCCCTACTTTTGAAAAAGCCAAAGAACCCGACACCTTTTCACGTTTTCTTGTACTTCATGCTGCAAACGACAGTCTACCGTTGTCAAAGATGTCACCTTTCCTTGTCTCTAAGGTCCTAGAGCAGACGATCGGAAAGAATTACAAGGCAAAAAAACTTGCTGGGGACCTCCTTGTTGAGGTAGAAAATAAAACTCAAAGCACAGCATTACTCAAGTTGACAAGCTTAGGCGAACACCAAGTCTCTGTAACCCCGCACCGCACTTTGAATACTGTCCGCGGCGTCATCTCTGAGGATGACCTCCTTCAGTGTACTGAAGAGGAAATCCTTGAAGGTCTGCGTCGAAGTGCTGTTGTAGCCGTGCGGCGAATCACCCTACGACGAGACGGACAGGAGATGCCAACCCGACACCTAGTGCTGACTTTTGAACTCCACTCTCTGCCTTCCACCGTGAAGGCAGGGTATCTAAACTGCAGAGTTCGCCCTTTCGTTCCGAACCCACAGCGATGCTTTCGTTGCCAGCGTTTTGGACATGGCTCCCGAAACTGCCGTGGCCGAGAAACTTGTGCGAAATGTAGTGCCACTGACCACGTCGCTGACATTTGTGAAAACGACCATAAATGTATAAACTGTGGCGGACCACACCCCGCATTTTCGCGCACATGTCCGAAATGGAAGGAAGAAAAAGAGATAATTACATTTAAGGTCAAACACAATCTTAGCTACCAAGACGCTAAAGAACAGCTTGCCTTCAAGGCAAGGGGTTCATATGCCGAGGCAGTGCGAAGGGGACCCCCACTGTCTAAGGCATCTGTGGAGACGCAGACTTCCCCGGAAGACCTGTCATCTCCACAAGGGTCCTTTTACGTACGTCCGAAGACGGTGGGCAACCCACCGCCTTCATGCTCCAATGAGGGTGTTGTGCCCTCTAAGGAGGGTACTGCACCCTCCAAGGAGCCAGACGTGCCGTCACCGGCACCAGCTGGCCCTTCTGGCCGGGGTCGGGGGCTGCCTCCCCGTGCCTCTGGCAGCTCTTCAAAGCCTGGGCGGTCAGATTCACCTCTGCCGCCCAAAGGACCCAAGGTCCCATCGGATGAGAAAATGGATGTGAGCATCCCGCTCTCTGATGAGGACCTTCCTCTCTCTAGATCAGGGTCGGTTTCCTCGGCCTCCTGCGAGGCTGCAGGACGGCCTAAGGACACTGCAAAAAGAAAACCATCCCACGGATTGTGGCACCAAAAGACACATAAACTACATTTCACAATTTTTGTATAACACACTTATTGAAGCGTTTCCTTTATTGAAAATAAATGTCTTTCTTCCTTCAGTGGAACTGCAGAGGCCTCCTGCCTAACTACGATGATGTGAGCTATCTTTTAGAGGAACACCGGCCCATTGCATGTTGCCTACAGGAAACGCACCTAAAGACCACCCAAACAAATGTCTTAAAACACTTCCAGGTGTTTCGGAAGGACCGTACACATGCAGCTCACGCAGCTGGAGGTGTTGCGGTGGTTGTGCAACGTTCAGTTCCTTCTAACGAGGTAGCCCTGCAGACTTCACTGGAGGCAGTGGCTACACGCATTTTGTTAGATCGAATAATTACAGTCTGTTCTTTGTATGTACCTCCCAATTATCAGTTACATGTGGAGGAGCTAGAAGACCTTGTTAATCAACTTCCTTCACCTTTTTTACTTTTAGGAGATTTTAACGCACACAATCCTCTGTGGGGTAGTGACAGACGGGATTCTAGAGGGGCCCTTGTTGAGCGTTTTTTGCTTTCTGCGGGATTGTGCCTGCTAAACACACATGAATCTACATATTTTAGCTCAGCAACTCGCACTTTCACTTCCATTGACCTATCTATTTGTCACCCATCATTATTCTCATTGCTTTCATGGAAGGTCATCCCGAATCCTCACGGAAGTGACCACTTTCCCATCATTTTAGAATTTAACCATCTTCCCATGACAGTCCCCACGCGCTCTCCTCGTTGGAAGTTCGAAGATGCCAACTGGCCTACTTTCAAAGAATCATCTCTTTTTGCATGCACATCACTCGACGATCTCGATATCGATAGAGCCACCGAGCATATCACTCAGCACATTTTACAAGCCGCCATTCTCTCCATCCCCATGACGTCCTCGCATCTACCCAGGAGACCAAAGCCCTGGTGGAACAAAGATTGCCGTTTGGCCAAAAAAGAACAAAATCGAGTGTGGGGTATATTTAGACGCTACCCTACAACACACAATCTTATTGAATTTAAGGGGAGATGCTCCTCGAGAATATTTTTTTTCTAATTTTGAAGCTAGGAGGCTGAAATTTGCACAGCTAGTACATATTGAGCTCCTCTTGTCATATATGTAGTCAGTTTTCTGATACCTGCCTTGGTGAAATATCTGTGCACGTATGAAGGCATATAAAATGCCTTTTTTGTGCACCCTTTTTCTCTCAAATTTACTTAAAAGAGAGCATCCTAAAATAGCCTGGTTGCTTCCTTGTGAACAGTAGAGTGTGCAAATCTACCTGAAAAAAAAATATCTACGCCTGGAGAGAAAATAAAAATTGTGAACTATTGAGTCATCACTTTTTATGTTTCACTTTTAGTTTTATATTTTTTTATAAAAATTCAGTGGTGCCAATCGCATAACTAGCAAGATTTGCACACTCTATACATCACTAGGAACAGCTGTGCAAAATTTGGTTGCGATACAGTAACCACAAATGGTGAAAATTGTGTGCACAAACTCTGAAAACAGACAAAAATACCAATTTGAGAAAAACGCAAATGAAAGTTTAGTTTTATGTGACATACCTAAATTCTCACTCAAACCACACGAAACTTGGTGGTCATATAGTTCCAAGTGTCAGAGCCTGGACCACCAAACTAGAATTCCCCCGCTGCATAGCACAGCTCCAGAAAAGATGCCAGTCCCTTTCGCGTAGCGGCCGATTCCTGGACGGCGAGTTTGCACTTTCCGCAAGTCGAGCATGCCGCGCCACTGACGAGAGCTTCCATCGCGCCGATCTCGCCGATCGCAGTACTTGCACGCTCATCTGCAGCTCTCTCTCCGTTTTCAAACATCTTCTTTTCCGATGCACTAACCAGCTCGTCAGCGCTGCCGATGAAACTCGAGCGATCGGACTCGAAAGCGTCGCCGCGCCGCCCCGACCGAGGTTAGGGTTAGCTGCCGCGGATGAACTTTTCTTCTTTGAAGCTTTCCGGTTGCCCTTTTCTCGACTTCCTTTGAACTTGTGTGTCGTCCGAAACTTCCAAGCTTGAAAGTCGCGTTTTCCGTCGACGCCCATCGCAAAGAAAGCAGAATGATCGAACAAGCCGTTGGTTCTGGTATCTGGAGCAGTGCGACGCTAGAACCGCAAGCAAGCTTCGCCGCGCAGCATGTTGCTCTTGGCCAATGGCGGGGCCACAATCGCATCACGTGATTTAAAAGTCCAGTGGCGACGCGCGTTTGCAGCGGGAAAAACATTTATTTTTTATTATTTACAACCGGAATACGAAACTATCGACGACAGTTTCGGAGAGAAAACGGCTAGGCCTACGCGCCAAAATAAACGCGATGGCGGGCGACGCCGCGATCCGAAGAATTACGCGCTCGAAAATGGCTCAGATTTGCGCTGTTTTCCATCGCGAGACGGGCTTCAAACTTATATCTGACTAATTTCGCGATGATATCCGGTCTTGATTTTTTTACACGCAATAGAGGAAGGTTCAAAGATAATAGAACACTAAAAAAAGCAAAATCACTTTTTTCGAAAAAAATTGCCGTTTTTCGACCCGCATCTCCCCTTAAAGGGACACTCAAGTGGTTTTTGAGTTCGTGTTTTGATGATGACAGCTGAATTTAGACGCCCCAAGTATCCCTAAAAACCAAATAGTATAGTCATACGGTGATTATTTCTTTAATAAAATGTAATTGAAGGCCGCCAAACCTCGGATCCATCCGAAAACGAAACCACTCTCATTGGTCCTCGCACGCTTATCAAAAGTATCTCGGGCCAATGGCGTTGGACGACGTTCCGTCGCGCAGTGATCCCGAGGTAGCCGCATCGGCCGAACCTCTTTGTCATTCGAGCTTCGATCATGGCGGCGTTCTCTACGCTCGAGGACCTGATGCCGTTGGAGGTTGAAATTCTTCGGCGGACAGCCGACCTGGGGATGATTTCCTATGACGCCACTCCGACGTGCGATGTGGACGATAGCAGCGCTTCGGAGTCCTGTTCGGGTTCCGAGGACGATGAAACGCAGACCTTTTCGGGCGTTCTTCGATTTGCGGTTGGGGCAAGTCGTAACCAAACCAACGTTTGACATCGCAGCGTTACCTCTGTTACGTGATGTCAAACGATGTCGCCACGTTGACTTTCGCCTCGGGAGGACGGGGGAAGGCTGGTTCAGACATGTGCAACGAGCGCGTACCTACGACTGCGTCCGTTGCAACCGGAGCGACCGGAACGACAGCTCTGCGCCGCGCGTACACACCTGAAATTACTACAAGCACAGCGGGTCGCCGTCAGCTGTTTCAGCGGCCCCTCTAAAAGGGGACGCACTGCTACTCAATGCCGTAACAGAATAGAGACAGACAGTTTTCTATAGCCTAAAGCTTTATTATTGATTTTTCTTGATAGGCTTGCAGGGTACAGTGGATGAAAAAAAGAAAATAAAAAGATGCCGTACGCCGTCTTGGACGATCACGACTCTATACACGACATTGCAATAGTACAAATATCGCCACACGCATTTTCTACGATTATAAAAGACAATGTAATCTTAGCAGCGATATAGCAACGTAGAAATATGATTTCGTGATCAGATAGACGTTGCGAGCGTTCAGGATTGCTAACACTAATAACTTTTCTCCGGTGATGAAAACGCGTGAAACTTCGCGTCCTTTATACGGTACGCGCCAGTAATACCTTGAACTTGAGCACACGCATGAAATGCGCCAAATAAGAAATCCGGGCGATGTTCGAGGACACAAATGCTTAGAAAGCACCACTGTAGTCGAAGTAAACAAACACGACGGCACGGGCGTTTCTGCTGTCTTGAGAGTGCCGCCACGGCATCGCCGCACGAGTAGGTGGGTCTTCCCTTCTAGTACGTGCTGGGTTATCATAACGACACACGACGAAAATTCACAGTCAAGGATAGCGCTTTTACGCGGAACGATGAGCTTTCACCACGCCGTCCACGTCGATGATCAACACCGACGCCATGTGCGCGCAGATACGTGCGCTTCCGCGCATCCCGGGGAACGGGAAATTCACCCCCGCGGAGGACGGCAAGGAGAAAACGTAGTCCCTTGTTTGTGAAACGATAATTGCAGTATCGCGTATTCTAAACTAGAACTATTTTACGTCTTGTGAAATTATCATGCACAACATATTTAAATAAACTGAAAATTGTTTCTTTAGCGAAACTTTACAAAGGCCGCCAAAATTTTCAAACATACGATAATTTCATTGGTCCTCGCAAGTACAGGAAAGAGTCCGCACGTATTTTATTCCTGCGTGATTAATAGGCGGTTCTGCCTTTTAAAACTGAAGATACTCATTCACTGACACTTCCTTAACGCCATCGCACCAAAAAGTAGCTTCCCAAAAACCGCTTGAGTCTCCCTTAAAAGAAAAAGGGCCCAGGCGAGGTGGATTCGAAGGCAAGCGAAGAAAAAAGTTTTAGAGGGTACGCTTCCTCAATTAACAGCACTGTGTCTGCGAAGGAAGTCTGGGATCGCGTACATAAAATTGACGGCTCTTACCGGGCATTCACTGTCCCACTCCTGAGTCGGAATGGAGTGTGTCCTGCAAGTCTTGAGGAACAGGCCAACATCCTCGGTGAGCACTTCAAGAACGTCTCCAGTTCCGAACATTACACACAAACGTTCCAGCGACACAAGATCAATGCAGAAAAAAAGCTGTTATCACATCAGGTGGCATGCACGAACCTTATAATACTCTATTTACATTATACGAACTTCAAATGGCACTTCTTTGTTCCAAACAAACTGCCCCTGGACCAGATGGTATTCATTATAAAATGCTCGAACATCTTCATCCATCCACTATGGAACTAATTTTGTACCTTTTTAATAGAGTATGGCTCGAGGGCCACTTTCCATCCTCCTGGAAGATTGCTGTGGTTGTACCAGTGCTGAAGCCCGGCAAAGATCCCTCTTGTGCATCTAGCTACAGACCAATAGCTCTAACTAGCTGTCTTTCCAAGACACTAGAAAGGATGATTAACAAGAGACTCATGTTTTTTCTAGAACGAAACAACTGCCTTGATAAGTTCCAGTGTGGCTTTCGTTCAGCACGGTCCACTATCGATCATCTCGTCCGCTTTGAGACCTTCGTACGTGAGGCGTTTGTCAACAGGCAACAGTGTCTCTCCATCTTCTTTGATTTGGAGAAGGCATACGACACGGTCTGGCGTTACGGCATACTGCAAGATTTATTCGATCTCGGTTTCCGTGGCCGAATGTTGAGTGCTATACAGAGTTATCTGCAGCACCGTACTTTCCGCGTGAGGTTGGGAAAACTCTCTCTAAGGAGTTTTTACAGGAAAATGGAGTCCCTCAGGGGGTGTACTGAGTGTCACTCTTTTTATCGTCAAACTTAATTCCATTGGCCGTGCAATTCCTCCTTCGGTGCAATATTCTTTATATGTTGATGATCTCCAGATCTCCGTTTCATCCTGTAATTCCTCAATTTGTGAACGTCGCATCCAACTTGCGGTCAATAATTTGGTCAGATGGGCCGATACAAATGGTTTTAAATTTTCTCCCGAAAAAACAGCTTGTGTCAGCTTTTCTCGTCGACGTGGTGCTCTTCAGGAACCGTCTTTGAACATGTATGGTTCTCCTATTGTTGTAAAAAATGAACACAAGTTTTTGGGCCTTGTGTTCGATTCCAAGTTGACTTTCGTTTCACACATTAAGAGCTTAAAACTCAAGTGTCTTAAATCTCTGAACATCCTTAAGGTCTTGTCACATGTATCATGGGGCTCCGACCGACTGTGTCTGTTGCGTATCTATCGCTCAGTCATTCGCTCTCAGCTTGATTATGGTTGTATTGTCTATAACTCTGCTCGGGCATCAGTTCTAAAGATGTTAGATCCTATTCATCATCAGGGACTGCGATTGGCTACTGGTGCATTTCGCACCTCCCCAGTGCTTAGCCTTTACGCGGAAGCAAACGAACTGTCCCTTGAGCATAGGAGGTTTTCCCTGGGTTTTATGTACTCTGTCAGGGTGCGCTCTGTCGCGGAGCACCCCGTTCGAGATAACATTGAGACTATCAAGTTCCAACGCACTTTTGAAAACAAACCTTCCATAGTTCCCCCTTTTTCTATGAGGAATAATACTGCAGCACAATCCGTTGGGATGGATGCAAAGCCTCAGCTAGTCCAGTACCCACCAGATATAGCTCCATGGAACAACTGCCACATACATTGCGACCTTACACTGACCAAGTATAACAAAAAGAATGTTCCACAGGAAGTCATAAGGCAGGACTTCTTTGAGCTTCAGACCAAATATCACGAGTATGCCAGTTTTTATACAGATGGGACAAAAAAGGACTCGGTAGTAGGCTGTGCTATGGTGGGACCATCGGTAAATCAGGTGAAGAGAATAAATTCAAAAGCCTCTATACTAACAGCAGAGCTTTATGGTTTGCTGCTGGCTGTTGATTATATAATCAAAAAACGTCTTTCTCACGCTGTAATCTACACCGACTCTTTAAGCTCTCTGAAGGCAGTCGCATCAATGAACCGTGTAATAAACCCACTGGTTTCTGAGTTAAAGCACAAGATTATTCTGGCTGGTAAGAAAAATCTTGACATAGTCTTATGCTGGGTTCCTAGCCATGTTGGCATTCCTGGAAATGAAGCAGCTGATTGTGCAGCCAGCTCTGCTAATGATCGAGAAATCGACACACACCAAATACCCTACAAAGACTACCACAACTCTCTGAAACGTTGCATCAAAGCAAAGTGGCAGCTGCAATGGAACAGCGAAACCAGCAACAAACTACACGCAATCAAACCTTTTCTAGGCGAGTGGGAGAGTGCCCGACATCGGGAGCGCTTTTATGAAGTCATACTCTGTAGGTTACGAATCGGTCATACTCGTCTCACACATGGACACCTCTTGAGCGGGGAGGATGCCCCTGAATGTGTGCACTGTAACCTACCTCTAAGTATAATGCACATACTCATTGAATGCCCTATGTATGACCAATGCCGGTATAAACACTTCTCGCTGCTTTATAAAGAACACATTCCACTACACCTTGCCCTTCTACTAGGTGACGAACCGCTCATTCCATACAGTTGTGTCTTTAATTTCCTCACAGATATCGGCCTTCTACACCGACTGTGATTTTACTTTCTATCCTTAATTCATTGTCATATTGTTTACACTTATACACATTCATGTTCATGGTTTTATCATATATTTCGCTACTATAGCTCTTTCCTCTTCATAAACCCGAATTGCAATAGTCTAAGCTTGGCGCAATATAGCCTTAGTTGCTGATGCGCCATAAACCCCCAATCAATCAATCAATCAACCATTCTCTCCATGAGCTTCCCCATGATAGAGGTAAGTGAGATCGGCCACACGTTCGCCGGATCGGTCGTGGTTTCCCGGCTTTCGGAATCGGCGTTACCACCAATGTCCTCCATTCTTTGGGAAATCGCCAGTGTCCCAGATCTGGTTGAACCATTGCAACATTGCTCGCCTGGCTGACCCCGGAGCTGGGAATAGTGAAAACTATTCCCCTTAAGGGGAATAGTTTTCATGCGAGTGAAAACTGTCGTGTCATCTCTACAGTCTCCCCGCAGGGGGCACCTGTGAAAGCAGGTGTTTGGAGAGTGGCGTCTCCACGGACCCCGAGCTCCGCAGGGGGCGCCTGCTGCTTAGGTGCTAGGTGCTTGGTGAGTAGCGTCACCACGGACCCCAGCCACGTGGGCCACCATACCCGCACGCAGGGGGCACCTACTTTATAGTAGGTGCTTGGTGAGTGGCGTCACTACAAACCCCGAGCCATGTGGGTTCGCCCACCCACGTCTGGCTGTGCGTGGCGTACCCGTGTCCGGGGAAAAGGGGACCCTGGTGGTTGAGCTGAGCCCGGGGTTTGTTTGGACCCTTCGGGGCCCCCGGGCGAGGCAATACACCGCTTCGGCCCCTGCTTCTCGTAGACGGGTGTCCTGGCTTGGCCCGACCAGGATGATTCAGTCAGTCGCCTCTTCTACCCTCTTCTTCCTTCTTTCACTTTTCTCTCCCACCTCTTTCTCTTTTCTTCTACACTCTCTTCCTTCCTTTTTCACCTCCTTAGGCGGCAAGGCCAACCTTGAGTGGAAACAGGTTCTGTCCCTGCAACCACACTAGGGTATAGTGCCCGGGCAGCACTGGTAGAGTAATTGTGTCAGCCAAGCCTTTCTTGCTATGGCACATTACCTACCCCTTGTTGGG